>VZTV01110015.1:76824-93824 GCA_013400875.1 Anhinga rufa
CCCTGCCTGGACACGGTCCTGTGCCCGCTGCTCTAGGTGTGCCTGCTCACGCAGGGGGGTTGGACAAGATGATCTCTCGATGATCTTCCAACCCCTGCCATTCTGTGATTCTGTAACAGATAGCTACTGACTCTGCAGACCAACAGGGGACCAGCAGCTGGGGAATGGGTAGCTGGGTTGTGTTGGCAGATACAGGTTACTACACACCTAGGGCAGAAAGGTCCTTACTTGTGAGCAGTAAACTGAGGTAGGACTGTGGGTGGGAAGAATGGAGGCAAGAGAGGGGATAGGGGATGGTGGTTGGATCGCACTGGAACTCACCAACCTGACTTTCTCAAGGGGCAGGGTACAGGGTGGTGGAATGGCTGGGCCATGCTGAAAGACCAGGGGTGGTAGCCTACAAGGAATGGGCTGGGGCAATGGCCTGGCTGACGGTTCAAGCTAAAACTGAACTGTGGAAAAGAACTGGCTGACAGTTACACTGCCCACAGGTCCTCAAAGCCCAAGAAGAGCCAACTCCCTTCTCTTCCCAGGCTGTGAAGGTACAGAAGCAGCTCAAGTCATGGAAGCAGAACAAGGGTTTACAGCCCAATCCTGACTTAGATTGTACTAGCAGTCCACCCTGTCACTACCTTTTTCTTTCTCCTTCTCCTCTAGTTGGTCCCAGCTACCTATAGGCTGAGGCCCAAAAATTGTCCTCACACCACCACCACCAACTACTCCTCTCCCAGGCCCTGGGCTGAGAGACAGAGCCTGCCAGCCCAGCACAGTGCCACAACTGCAACCTCACAGGTCCTTGCCTCAGAAACCCGAGATCCCTGCTGTGGAGGATGCTTTCTGAAAACTACCAGCAGTTGCATTAGTGCAAAGCCCCTCCATGCTTCGATGACCTCTTCTAATTCTTCAGAGAAAAAAGCTGTCTGCTTGCAAGCTACTGCGAGCCAGGGAACGAGGGAGTAAGCGAGCATGGATGATATTTTAACCAGCTGGGAATAACTATGCCCTAAGCAATCCCAAGATAAAAATCCATTCTCTTGTAAACAGGAACCTCTCTCAAACTATTCTCAAGCTTTTGGGCAAATATTGTTTTTACTTTTATGGTGCAGGTGTCCTTGGTTCCCACCGAGGACTCCTGGTGCACTGTGCAAGGTCCTGTACAAATGATACAAGGAGGCATGATTTATCAACAACCGATACATCAACACTGCTAAATCATTTGGAGGTCAGAACCTACATTTACGATTTATTTTTTAATTTATTTAAAATGCTAAATATATTAAGTGAAACAAAAATAGAATACTGGTTAGAATATTTATTTACTAAAATCAAAGTCACAGTGTACACAAAAATAAGAATATCTGACAAAATTGGTGGGGTTCAAAGGTAATTGCTCCCAAAGCAAATAAATTATAAATAGGCTGAAATTTTAAACTATAAAAGTAAATCAGCCCCAATATTTTCACAGCATTATCTATACTGTAAAAACAAAACATTTTTTCCTTTGCTATAAAAGCAAAATTAAACCTCAACATTTATACTGTATTAACAATTCCTGACTTCTGAATCAAGTTCTCTAGTATTTCTGTGCTTTTTTCATTATGGTTTATCCTCCTTAGCTATTCTAGTACATCAGATTATATATTTACTAATTTTTTCAATTTTTTTAAATCTAGTACTAGATAATCTGGCATCTCATCAATTTACCAGCTTAAAGTTACAGTCAGCCAAATCTTAATTAGATATAGTTTTATCAGAACTACAAATATTAGTTAATGAGATATTCAGATATTTGAATAAAATAACACTTTTGTCTTGAAGGAAGAATGAGCAGAAGGTTATTTTATACTTCAAACCTTTATCTTTTTTTTTTTGAGGGAAGGGAGTGGCAGATCATCCAAATACATGACAGTTAAGGTACTAGACAGCAGTGAAACTAGTAATAAATGCCTAACGTGGTCTGGACATGACAGGAAATGAGTGGGTGACTTCAATTTAAATTATTTCTTAGAAATACACAGCAGTAGAAGGAGGTAGAATTGATGATTCAAAAAGTAACTTGAACTTAGCAGCATCTTTAAATTATTATTTTGGAGTATTTAATTTATAAATTTACTGTGAACTAGTTCTCTGAACAGCTGCACTTTAATAGCTGACAGAAACAGTTGGGTCGGAGCCACTTCTGTTATCAAAGCAGAAGCTATATTCTGTTATGAAAGACACGTCCCATGTTTCAATGAATCACCTCTGAATTTACAGGGATACCAATGAGAAAACAGCATGAAAGATAAAATCCTTCTAAAGCAAATGAAAGGCAGATTAAAGTGATTTTTATGGAAGAGGACAAAGGATTTTAACTATAAAAGAGAATTTACATTTATTAGCATAGGTATAGGGAAGTGCTCAGAAATGCTTGAAAAACTTTAAAGTATGTCTTATTACTATAGTTACGATTATATTTATTGAGGAAGTAATTGTGAAATTGGAATATCATGCATACAACTGCATTAATCAAATGACAGTAATGTTGGCTTCTGCTCACATTACACAATGCAAGACTACTTCAGTATTATTTAAGACTCCAATATTGAATCTGTCATTTTTATGCCCTAATTTTTGCATGTTCTGCCAAAGAATGTAAATGTTTCCTAAGGCCTCCTGAAAGCAGGTCAGACCAGCTGCAGCAGGAAGATACAAAGGGGTTCCTTAAGGACAAGTCCTTCCTCTTACAATCTGCTGACACAGCTCCCATCAACATTCACCGGGGAGAGCAGACCCAGAAGCATTGGCCTGTTAACTCTGAATTTGTTTGCTTTTGTGGGTTGGTTACACCTCAGACATGCCAGATACATCTCATTATGAAATGCAGGCAGGTGACTAGTTATGAGGCAAATATTCCATAGGAGAAATCTTTCCAAACACACATTTATGGTTTAGCTGCATCACCTAGAATATCCTTTCAATATTATGATTTGAGCTGTAGACTCTCCCTCATCCTTATTTCAACACTAAAAGCACATTGTTTCGTAGGGCACCGGTGGCATACGTGGCACGCTCAGTTTTCCACTGCCTGTCGGGGGTACAGATCCTGGCTGACAATGGGAGAGTGAACAACAAACAAGTATCTTCTCTTCCAAATACCCTTTTCCAGGCCAAGGCACCGTAAGACCAGGGACATTGGCTTTGCAGTAGTTACATTTTCTTAACTTCCGAGAAATTTATTTCTATAACATCTATAACAACATTAAAACAGTTCTCTACGTAATGATTTTATTCCTCTCAGTTTTGACCAAAGACTTTTCCTCCTCGTAACATTACACTTTATACGGGAGAAAAACGAGAACTGTATAAAAATCAAAGTCTTTTCACTACAACATATTTATGTTTCTACTCAGTCTTTTTGCCACATTAACGTAATGATCCGGTCTCACAGACTGCCTAACATCGGTGAAAGCTGCCAACCCTCCCCACACCAAAAGCTCAGTACCCCAAAAACCCTGAAACTTTCAATAAACTAAATACTGCCTGAAATCCTGAAATCTCTACCATCTTTATTACTCCTTTACAGGTCCAATAAAGTTGCCTGCTCCCTGAGCTGTTTGCTTTTAATACTAGAAGTAAACAAATTCCAGGCTCTGTTTTTATTGGACTGTTTGAAAGAGAAAACTCCAAAGGCTAAAAATCAGAGGTACGTCGCAGAGTAACGAAGATGCAAGAGACACAGCTGAGTTGGGGGAAACAATAAATTGTGTATTATTTCTTGATTTAGACTTCTTTCAGCGACATTTCTTATGACCATATTCACACCAACCTTTATCTTCTGTCTACTATGTAAGATGCAGCCATTTGTAGCTGAAAGCACAACATACTATGTTGGGGGTGGGAGGTAGGGTAGTAGGTGATCATAAAATCAAGTAAGTACAAATTAAAGTGAGAGAAATAAAAAGAAGTTAGACTTGCAGCTGCATGTGCAACTTCAGCTTCAGTATTTTCTAGATTTTTTCCTTTTTGACTGTACAAACTCAGTTTTCATACATGTATGTGCATGTGCGAACACACGTGTAATTTAAAGCGAAGTCCATAACCTAGCTTGATCAAACAGGTAAATCAAACAGAGGCCAAATTAAACACTAAGCCACACAAGGTACCCATTACAAAGTATAATAAAAGGTTGGCTAGAAAGCTCTTGCTGGCAGAAAAAATTACTTGCCAGTAACTTGAGTTCTGCAAATGCCTCTTGTACATATTATGCTACAGGGGAACAGGTACGTTGCAGTATTTAACCGCAAAGTTGGGTTTTGTTGGTTGTTGTTGTGGGGTTTTTTTTAAGTCCAGGCACTGGATGCATGTGCCCAGCAGTTCTTGCACCAGCAGCTTCCACAGCGGTATCCCATTGGGAGAGGAAGCGAGCAGAATAAGGAGAAGGGGCACGGGAGAAGGAATGCTACTGAGCAATTGCTCAAGCTCTGGTTAAATGAACCTAATGATTACCAGTAGATTCACCTGGCCATGGGTCAACACCCATTTGTTCAGTCTTTGACTCTCAGTTATAGCTACAAATAGATGTGGAAATGCAGTGAAGCTGGAGATGTAGTAAACTTAGCAGGAAAACCTGAAAAACTCCCAATATGTGGGAATGGCTCAGCTTTTGTTAAGTGTTTTTGGAAGATGGTATGAAATTGTTATATGAAGTAACTTGAAAACCTTGAGTAGGAACATGGTGAATCCTCAGGGAAGATTTGTTACTACTGTGTTCTGCAATCCCAAAATACCACACCACTTCCCAAAAATATAGTAGTAGCAAGCAGACTGTGATCAACATGAGTGTCAGTCCCACCTGAAAGGTCATTAATGTTCCACCTTAATTAGACCTCTGAAAGTGCTGTAACATAGAATTAGAGAAGATGTAAGTACCAGTGGTGAGAACGCTGTGCTCTACTTCCACCGGGTTTGGATAGCTGGAGAACACGCTCACTTTTTAAGCTGAGTCAGATTTCGCTCACTCAGTCAAAAACTATCTCCGCCTTCAGGTGGAGACTCAAAACTGCTACAGATAAGAAAGGGGACAAGCAGGATCTACCTGTTGTCAGGAGTCATCCAGGCTCCATGCAATGACAGGGAGGAAACACAGATTTGGATTGCACATCCCCCTCCCGCCGTGAGAGAGGAGGCCTGTGAGCCCTGGGGTTGTACAGGGGGTGCACAGGGATGAGCTGGGGAGCAAACCTGCCTGCCTCGGCCAGATGGGAACACGAACGATGGAGAGTCTTGTTTTGTCTTATAAAACACATATAGGATTAAAGGCATAAAGAGATGAGCAGATAAGAATTTCATTGACCAAAGGACAAAGAAGGTATTGATACTCAAGCAAAGGCTAAGACCTCCTCTGGAAAAAAGTTCCAGCAATTTTAGATAACGCAATAAATATGTCTCTAATTACACAAGCACAGTCTAAGAAAATGTTCTCTGGTAGAGCCCTTGCATTTCTGTCCACTATGCTGACAAATTTAACCCGATTGTTTGGTATTCTAAAGGTTCAAAAAATACACTGCTAATGGCTGTATCCACAAAGAAGTAGTGCACTAATTCTAGAAGCTGATCACCACCTTACGCAGCAGAGGGGAGACAAAGCTTTTGCACCACCTTTTCAGCCTCAGAGAACACAATGATTATGCAAGTGTGGATATGAGGCTGCATAAAGTACTGCATGAAGACTTGGCAGGCTGTGCAGCAACAGCTGGTCAGGATACTGGACACCATGAGCTTGAAGAGTACTCAGAGTGTGCTTCCACATCCCAGGGAAAAACTCACACAGGATAGTTATGACAGACAAACAACCGCTTCTTCCAAGATGGAGATAAATAATGTGGTCTACAGGACCACATAGGCTCGGTAAACATTCTGCTCATGGACAAAATGCGCTCATGGAGAGAGACACAAGGAAAAAAAAAAACCAATACGAGATGTTCCTACATAAATCATGCTAAGGCCAATCCTACATAATCTATCTCACTTTCTTAAACACATACCTCTTCAATTCAACGGATCTTAAGGACAAATTGGTAAAACAGCTTTTTTCTTTATAGCTACACAGTACTTCTGCACCTCCCAGACCACTCAGATATGATCACTATGTCATGTCAATAGTTATTTGAAGAATGCAAGGAAAACTTAAGATCATATTTATTGTCAGTCACCTGTGAAGATTCTGCAGTTCATATACCATGCGGGATTTCCTATGGCTGGCTTTGTTCTGTGGACACAGGAAAATTCTTCAGAGTAATCAGGTGCATAAATGTCTGTTATGTAACTAGCAAGATATTCTTGACATAAGAAATTAAAAAAAAATGTTAACAAGAAAATAGAAAGCCAAGACTATGCAAAATTAAAGTCAGATTGTTTGGGGTTTTTTTAAAGGTAACACAGATTAGCTTGATTAATCACCCTTGGTGTTTCCAGAGAATTAAGCCCTGAGGCTAACAAGCATGAGAAACTTAAAAGAGAGGAAGGGGACAGCTCCTGGTAGAGTTACAACATTTAAATGCATAGGAAAGAGACACCATAAAAATAGATACAGGGCTGGGAGATGCATGATTCTCCACAGACTCAAGACCTCAGGCTTCCCTCCTGTAAGCAACTAAAACTAGGAACAGCTGAAGATGCAAAAATTAGTCTTGTATCAGTAAAATGTTCATATTTTCAGTTCAGCTGTTGATTTAGAAGACAGTTAAAGAAGTATAAACCACCAAACGGATAACCCAGCACAGCTTAAGACCTGTTTTTTTGTCAAATGACATAACCTGAAGTGAATTAAAAGCTTTCTTAGAGAGTAAAAATGGGGATTGACTGCTGTCCCATGGATGCCGCTTTTAAAAAACTAACAATCCCTCTGCCCTGTCTTCCAAAGGGTGCAGAAGGAAAATGGGCATCTAAAAACTTTTCTTTCTCATCAAAGAAAACATATACTGTGTGTGCACTCACAGACACCTACGCTACAGGTGTCTGCCCGGGGAAACAACACACTTATCCAAAGCATTTTTCATTGCCTGATATGATACAGAATGAATGCCTAACACATACAAAATCAAAACCAGTAGCAAAGTCATTTGTTGTCAGGTGAAAGGGACACAGGAGCAGCTATGTATGATCAGTCAGGTAAGCACACGGCCAGGGCAGTGACAGAAAGCTCTCCAGCAGCACTCCACGTAAGAACAGCCCAGCAAAGCAGCAAGCAACAACTTGGACAAATGCTAGGATCCAGGACGAAGTAACATGCATATTCCGCTTGGAAATTAACACTGGAGAGCCAGAAAGGTCCTTCTCAATGGAAAGGGCGGGGTCACACTGTTCAGAGACTAGAAAGATGGACTGGCAGGAGTCCACCACAGCCATCTAGAGAAACTGGGCATTACTTAGCCCAGGAAATTATATAGCATAGCACTTCATTCATGTGTTCCCTGGCTTATGGATTTTAAGATCCTTTTCCCTCTGTTGCTCTTTGTTCTATAGAAATTATACTTCTGTTTGAAGGTCATTTCTGGTCACTGATTACCACATCACTGCTCTTAAGGGAATAAAATGGCAGCTTATGAGCCCAGTTGCACTTGCTGGGATTGACACCGAGCAGGAGTATCGCAGGATCCTTTCAACAAGAAACAGGATGACTTGGGGCCAGGAGGGAGCTGGGTCAAGGCTTCAGCCCTGGAGAAGCTGGGTCAGACTAGCAAGGCAGCTTGCCTCAGTGCTTGTAACACATGATGCTTCCCTGTTTTGGGAGCAAAAATTTTTGTAAGAGGACAGTGTTTTGAGTATTGTTAAAAGCGCTTGCCTGCTGGAAGTCTGGATTGCTTGCAGTGCAAATGCCACTAGTTTATTTCAACACACAGAGCCCCCCCTCCCTGCATTGGTCCCTTTGGTTTCCTGCCCCCAAGTCTTGACAACCTTCTGACTCAGACATACGCTATCCAAATATCAGGAATATTTTTAGCTTCCTTAATATGCTTAAACTTCAGGACTTAACTGGTATTTCTAATAAAGAAATGGTAATATGCTTAATATGTGCTTAGATTCATAATGTACGCTAATTGTGTTTTATGCTGTAACAACCTGTACTCACAACTGCATGTAATATTTTCATTTTGTCCCTGTTGTTTTCGGCTCCATTTCACTTACCATGAGAAGCTATACAGGCAAGCTTTTTGGCCAAATATGACATTTTGATTCTTAAAAATAAAATAAACCAGCAAACCAAACCATTACAAATTAACTGTTTGTAAAATAAAAATACCTGGCTCTTTAAACAGCAGCTTGGATCTACAATATCTTACTAAATTCCTAAGAATATATGTGGACAAAGACAGGGATAGGGATATCTCTAGATACATACAGAGTATCCTATTTTCAGAAACCAGGAATTTCTGGGATGACAACAAAATTAAAACGTTAGAATTACTCATATAAACTCTTTAAAGTAATTTTTCATTTAAATGATAGCCTTTTCAGGAAAAGTGAGCAGCTCCCTTCTGCTCTTCCCAGCTGTAGATGCAGATTCCGTCCTCCACCCCATGTACCACGTTTGGCATTCATCTGAGTCATCACGAGTTTAGGCAGCAATACCAGCACAAAATTAATTCTGTAAAAAAGGGGGGGGGTGTGTGCTATTTATTTTGTTTTTAAAACAGGTTTGTCTTGATGAACTGACTCATGCTGGAGCCTGGGTCAGCTCAGAAAGAGCAAAGCAGGTAAGACTGTTCCTTCCGATGCAGTTAACCTAAATGGGCTGAACTGTGATGTCAGATCAGACCCCGAGAGTACAAGTCACCTAAACCTTTAAAAGAAAAATGAAGTTTAGTAAATAACACTAATTTAAAAATAATTTTCCTTGTGGGAGGTTTCATGAAAGTAGTCAAACACTATGGTCAGAACTCAGATGGACACTGATGAACTCTTCATGGAAAATTTGGAATTTGTGACAAAACTTTTCTATCAATAACTACAAAGACCAGTGCAGACTTCTACACAAAAAAGAAAACATTTTCAAAGTGAAAAAAACACTTCACTGGGAAGTTAATCTGTTTGTAGTAACATAATATACCAAACCTATACAATTCATACCTGATAAGCTCATTAGCTGATGAGCCAATCAAAACACTAATTGTTTTTCAACCCCTTTCTCATGTCCTCTTCACACATCCATTGCCTCCAAAATCATGGATTAGTAAATGCTAACATACTGAATTAGAGATGGCAACTACTCTTGAAGCAAGTCTGGGTAAACAGCTGAGCTTCTTAGTAACTGGGAACTAATATAAAGCAGAAATGAAAAACATTTCTGAGAAAAGATCAAGCTTGTGGAGCAGTGAACCACAGGGCTTTAAAAATTATTGCCATGAGATCCCCTCAAAAAGCAATTAAGTGACAAGAAAAGATACTTCTACCTCAGTATTGGAACTCAGACTACAGAAGAGCTAATGAAATAAAATGGTGCTGTGCACAACGAGCTGATCCCTCCCACTCTGCAAAAGGGGTATTATCCATAGCTCACACAGTATTTGGAAAATAGATGCAAGGAAATGAAAGCTACCATCCTGGGTAAGTTCCACTCGGACTGTAGATATGGCTGAAATTAAGTACATTCTTCATTCACTGTATTATGAAGAAAATTTTCAGTCTCCTGCAGAAATCAGTAACCCTGACAATCAAATATGAACTCACATTTTAGACTGTAACTGTGGGCTCATCTTCACTACTGTTAAATCAATTGTACTTAACTCAATTACAATGAGGTAATTACATTAACATGAGTCAGTGCATCCACACATGGCATTTGCACGTGCGCTTAGCGAATTGCTGTTACCTCCCACATGGCACAAGTACTTCACTCAATCACATTAAACAGTACGCAGCTCAGGACACTTTCACCTGTGGTTCAAGCCAACCCGAAACCACACTGCTGCCGAATGCCTCTATCCCACTTGCACAGGGTAGATCTATTGCAAAGCTCTCCTTAACTAGATACAAACTACCCCCTGTGTGGGTTTACCTACCCAGTGTAGGGCCTCTCATCTTTTAAAATTTACTATGTCCTAATCCTTTTGAAAAAGGAACAAAAATACCCAACTTTGCAACCTGTTATTATTAAACAGAAAGGTGGAGAAAATGAATAATAATAAACACAAAAAGTTCAACAAAACTGTGTGGGCTACAAAAATGTTACCATTACTGCAAACATTGTGATTCATTGGCTCGTGACTACATCTGCTGGCAGCCACATATGCACCCATTTCAAAGTCTCTCCTGCCTCTCCATCCCTCCGTGTCTCACGCTACATACATGTCGTTAATTAAACAGCTCAGGCATCATTCCCTGGCTCTGAAGCAAGGTAGCACAGCATAATTTAGCATCCACCTGGAAAAATTCTTTCCTTCCCCATCTCTGCCCCATTCCCAAAAGACAGAGTGCAAAGCGATGCCACCAGGCATGCACCCTTCTGCCAGATGTGCCAGATGCAGTAGCAGCTGGGGGGGGAACAAACAAAAAAAACCCCAAACCACGATAGGGAACAACATGCTACCTCTCACGCAGCATGGAGGATCACACTCCACTGCCTCAGCCAGCTCCTGACCCTGGTTTATTTATCACTAGATGCAGTCTTAAAGCCCACAAAGTGAATAATATTGGTTTGGTTAATGAGACTTTCCGCTACTAATCAGGCAGGTGTTTGCAGCAATTATGTTTGGCTGGCCCATGCCTTACCTATACCCTAATATCTAACTGTGAGCACAGCTCAGTGGTGGTCCTCTCTCCTCTCTGGATCATGACAGAAATCTCTGCACAACTTTTTAATGTAATCAGCAGCTCCCAAGAAACTGAATCCATAGTCAGACGTGTAAAAAGCAGACCCACAGGTACAAGAAAATAGCATACTAATGCAACATGTATTTTGTCTTAAAGACTGTTTAAAGTCACTGAACACAATATTCAGGAGATTCTATAATCAGATACTGTACCTATTTCACAAAACTTGTGAATGCCTGCCCCCTCATTGTACGTGGGGAATCATGACTGATAAACATGGAAACATAATTCGACTGCAGAATACATTCCCCAGTGTTCAGGTGTATGCCATGGTTAACGTGGTAGTGCTACAGTCCCATCAAAGGAAAGATGAAAATCAAACTAAAGAAGGATATAACTTCAGAGACGTAAGGACAAGAGGAATGTAGGTTTCTTATGTTTGTTTAAAGAAGCACTTTCTGAAACACTTTTAAATAGCTTCATCATCTACTCAACTAGCCAGGTATAAGCATACTTTATCACAAAAGTACAAGTATTTTCTGCTTATATTCTGTAAATGCATACACTGTTCTACAGAACACTGAACCCAGAACACCAATGCCAAGAAACAGATTAAATATGTTAATGTAAGGTTTAAAAATATCATTATTACAAAACACTAAGTTACGGTCAACATTTGAATGAAAAAGTATATTTATGCACAGATCAGAGATGTCATTTCTTAGGAATAAATAAAAGGCATTCATTTTACAAATGTACCAATTCATATTTAAATTGTGTCACATGGTTTTCAAGGGTTTATCTTAGAGAAATTTGTTTGAAACACAGAAAACTGGAAAGGAAATAATCATTCTATTTGGAGCCTGCTTGCCTTTTTAGACCAAGAGTGCTTTAACTATTCTTATTTTTTTCTGCATCATGATAACAAATCACAGTGGAAAACCAGACCTTAACGAAATCTATTTAGGGATTTTTTACAAATAGCTGTTCTATATTTCAATATTAAGTGTCAAACAATCTGCACAAAACCTCAAGCTCTGGCTTAAGACTACAGCATTATTTTACAGATAAAACAGTGAACGTTCACTTTCCTTTTGCTGTCTTTTTCCTGACTTGTGCACTCACGTTTTAGTCCAGCAATGGTATTCTCTGATCTTACCAGTGTCCTGTGTAGCTACAAGCTCACACAGTGGGGTCAAGAGAGAGCACAACCAGAAAACCTGTGAAAAGGAAAACAAAATGGAGGAGGGGCACCCGCAGAAGATGAAGGAAAGCCAGCAGAAATGTCTACAGTATACGCTGCATTTTGCTCAGCTCTACTGAAGTAGTGTTTCCTTATCGCTACTTGAGAATCAAAAAAAAGTGCTAAATTAAAACTCTTCCTTGGTCAACTTCCCCAAATTTCCAGGGGCAATTCCACAATTATTTATTTACTATAGGTGATATCCTATTTGTAAAGAAATCAGGAGTTTATGGTAAAACGCTGCCCCACAAATGTTAAGTTCATAGGAGAGAAAATAGTTTATAAAGTTTCCTCTTTGTGAAATTAGAGATTTATACATTTTTGCTCAGAAAAGGTAGATATTGTTTCATTTGGTAAAATAAAA
This sequence comes from Anhinga rufa, assembly GCA_013400875.1. Classification (NCBI taxonomy): domain Eukaryota; kingdom Metazoa; phylum Chordata; class Aves; order Suliformes; family Anhingidae; genus Anhinga; species Anhinga rufa. Next base: position 89,226 of record VZTV01110015.1, read on the forward strand.
AAAAATAATGTGCTATGCAGATACCTTTAAATGGAAATTAAATTTACATTTTATAGTCCTAAGTTTTTAAAATACTACCTTCACAGGCAATACTCACTTTAAAAATATTTTCTCACATGCAGCTTGTACTTTCTTATATTAAATTTTCCCATTGTTTGCAACATACCCTCCCCCAACCACTGAAAAAAAAAGATAAATTGCTTACTGTTAATGCCATTGTGGTAACTTATAACTACCTGAAATTTGGAAATCAATAAGGACCTGAAGAACAACCTACAAATAAAGATAAATGGTATTTTGTTCACCTAACTCAGTCTTTGCTAGAATAATGTGCCAAATAATTCAATTTGTTATAATATATACAATATTGATATCCTCCTTATTCTTATCTGTGTGCCAGGAACAGATATACCTACTTTGGTCAGTCTTATATTAAGGCAAATGTATACAGTCATGATCCACTTAGAGAATGTACATAATATCAGTGCCCAAGGCGCACAAATTATTGTTTGCAAGAGAAAGTGCCAAATTACTTTAATCAACCATTAATCTATGCAATAAATGAAGGTTACCGAAAAGTGTAATGATTTCCTCATAGTTACATGAGCAAAATTTTTTTAGTGGCATTTGGCAATTTTTCTGTTAGAAATAAATATCTAGTTGTATTTATAAGAAAAGCAGCTTTTATATATGAAAATTTAATATATATGAAAAACAACTTTATTGTGAGGATCCTGATCAAATGCTATTAAACACAGAGCTTTGCTACTGGATAGGCTCCATTCATCAGTGGCAATCTATCTGTGTAAGAGAAATATTTCCCAAAATGTCAGGACATACTTTTTTTCTCAATTAAAAACAGACACACGCAGCAGTTTCTCTCAAACCACACTGACCCTGCCCAGCATAGACTGTCAGCAGTGCCCTGAAGAGCTGGCAGATCTCCTGCACTCCTACTCTGCCCATCCTCAGCTGCCCCAGGCTACTCACCCCTGTCAGAAATTGAAGGCTCCTTCAATTTACGTACACCTGTATTACCTCCTCACCAAACACCCCTCGGGGAGAGGGGTGCACTCTAATGTACAGTTGGAACATACTCTATCTGTAGCATGGTGCACCTTAGCCAGTCACAGCACAACTTGTGTCAACAAACAATTTCAAGATAATCACTCTTGCTTTTTATTAACTACAACGTCCTTCTGCCTTTATGTTAAACTAGCAGCAACCAAACCTCAACATTTTCAGTGTATCTACTAAATCTGCCCAGGCTATGTGTATGCAGCACCAGGCATAATTTCATTGACCCTGCACAGACAGAATTCAGTCCTACCTGCTCTCAGACAAATTGAGAGCCTGTCCTGAAAGTTGGCACACAAGGGAGTCCTGCACAGAGCTCAGTTTGGGACCTCGATCATCATCAGCCAAGTCCAATGAAGTCCAAGTGACTTCTTAACTCTGTAGGTATGGCACAGGTAACCAGTGCTTTGCAGCACTGAACAAATACCATGAATGACGAACACGTGCACAAGCATGAGAAGAATTATTTCTTTAAAAACACTTCTCTGTTCATTCAGGACACTTCAGTGGTTTATACCTGTGAAAATATTTTTCGAGTGTCCTTAAACAAAAATTACTGCTACAGCCTGCTTAGAAGCAGAGCCAGGGCACCAGGAGAGAAGCTGTTTATGGCTTATTTGATGTAGCACTGGTTGGTCCTGAATCTTAGTCAAAGTAGCCACTGAGCTCAGCTAATATACATTACGTAGGGTCTGCTAAGAAATGTTAATTCATGGAGACTCTTCAAAGGAGCCTAACTTGATCGTCCTGTAATATTAAGTAAAAGTGTGCCAGGCGAAGGAGACAGCTCAGTTTTACCTGCTAGTTACACACCAGCAGGGCAGTCACAAATTAAATGTCGCCAATGGCAATAGTAAACTCACTCCCAAATATTTCTATTTTTTAAAAAAAGCTACAGAAATAGACACATCTACAATTTGCAGGACTGGACTGTTAACATCTCTAAGGAAGCGAATGCCAGACCAAGCACAGGACTGCTACAAGGTGCAGTCATGACGAGCATATGCCAACAAAGACAGAGGTTCTATGACTATGCAGTTGTGCAAAGTCTTGCTTTGCCACTTTTTCCTAGCTAGCGAGTTAAATCAATGAGACCAAAGAGAAGTTCAGGGAACAAGACCTCCCATTTTATTTTGGCTCAGTTCCTCGAAAATGGCACTCTACCACTGTCCTGGCACCAAGCAGAATAGTCATATTCTGCATTTCCTCAGGCTGCACCATTCCGCTGCTTTCCTCAAGTTAGCTCCAGTTTTCATGTAGCAAAACCAAAGCCCTGTGAGCTTGCTCACACAAATGAAATCAAAACATGCAAAATAAATGACTAGTTTTCAGCTCAAATGGCAAGGGATTGTAATTCCCGCTACAAGGCAACAGAATCGACACAGAAGTCTGGGTGGAAACATGTGGCCAGGGTGGAGGCAGGGGTGGGGGGGGGGATTGCCTCTTCCAGCAAAAAATCTACAGCTAGGTGGCTTAAGGCAATAATGAAACTGCAGGGTTATAACAAGCAAGGATTTCATCCAGGAAAAAACAAAACAAAACAAAAAAGAAACCTAGAGTGGTACCACATCTTCAGCAAACAATTTTTCCTTCAACATTAATAGAGATGGTTACTTAATTTAAAAATAGCCATGCAGCATAGTTCTGGGGCTCACAAAAAGAATGAGAAGTTTGATGCGTATCAACCAAAATGTCAGTAAAACACCAGCGTATAGAACAACAATGCTTAGGCTCGCAGAGATTTGTGATTTTTGAAAAGCATTTCTACTGCTTGGGATTGTAAAAGCAACATTTAACTTTAACCTTAAAAACAGACAAAGAATTTTACATACGAAGGTTAAAATAACTTGCCAACTCGCGGAAACATTACTGAAGTCTTCCAATTATCTGACATGTACAGTAAAAAACTGTACACTTTGTAAAACAATGCTATGCTTAATTGAAAATCCATGTCAAACAGCACACGTGAATTAACCAACCTGAGACAAAGTTATCAGTATCTGAAATGTGAAATAATTCTGCTTGACAAACACTTAAAAAAAAAAAGCACGGGTCACCTATTTAAAGCTAACAATACAAGTAATGTAGACTTTAATCCCTGCATTATTTTATTTTGAAACAGCCAAAGCAAGTTTAGGGTTCTGTCAGTACAAATTCCCTTCACAAGATATGCATAAAAAAAAATAAATCGTTTGCAAGTAAAAATGTTATCAGAAAAAACAATGAGATACCAGTGAGCTGGATGCTGATAAGGGAGGAAGGGACAACTGACACAATTGTATCGAAGTCAATGGAATTACACCACACTTATCCCACAGGAGACTGTCCCAGAGTGGTGAATCATTACACACCACTCACAGCCTAAAAGCACATTTTGTATTTTCAAATGTAAGAAAAAAAATATCTATTTTACTATCATATGCTACAAGCTACAATCAGAGAACTTGTAGAACAGTTTTATACAACTCACCCACATAGATGGAATTCAGCCATTTCCTTCGCAGCAGAACTGCTGTTGTGGAAGAAATATATGTATTTCTTATATAGTATAGATTTTTTTTTTCCATTTTTTAAAAGAAAACAAAAACCAGCAGACTATCAAACCTTTCCTTAAATAAAAAAAAATATTTTAAGCAGTGAAACCATAGTTCTTACACAAGGAAAAAAAATTCCCATTGAGTCCATGTGGAACTTTGCCCAAGGCCAGACTAAAGCAGAAGACCATTTTTAAGGGGTGAAGTTATAAAAGTCGCATATTTAAGGTCCTAATCTTGAAACGTTTATTTACATGAATAGTTCTTACTTTAAAGAACAAGTGTTTGCAAGATCGGAATCCTACACTCATTAATCTTTTTGAATGACTTTTTAGCATGAAGGACTATGTTCTCCTTCAAAACAAACACAAGCAGATAGTTCTGCTGAATATTTTGCAAAGCCTTTCTTTGTGTTGTCACATTACAACACTCAGAAGTTAAATTAAAGAGAAATTGTAAGCCGCGAGGGAAAACGCCGCTTAAAAGTTCTAACAAGTTTAAGAAAAATTATTGGTTGTTCGTAAAAATGTATTAACTTTAAAATTGCAAATATTTCTGTGAATACAACTACTTCAACACAGCCTGTTATTAAGTAGCATGTTTTACTTGATCATGAAGAGAGGAAGCCTAGCTATTTTAAGAGGTCTAAGAAAATCACTACACACCTAACTTTCTCTCATACCTACATTTACTTCTCCACCCGGTATTCTTTTACCTCTGGGCATCGACGAAGCAAACAACGAATGCAACACTTAGCTCAAGTTTCATACGCTCCTTAAAAGAGGGCTACATTTGTTTTCAAAGTCGCTTTCAATGCGAAGTGGGGGAGGACACCCCTACCCTCAAGCCCCGCACCCCCTCCACTGTACCGCCCGTGCCCCTGCTCCCGGCGGGGCGGGCTCCCGGGGCGGGGAAGGGGCTGGCGGCGGCGGCGGCGGGCCCCGGCCCGGGCCTCCTCAGGAGCCCCACGGCCACCGACCGACCCCCC
>VZTV01110015.1:94245-106794 GCA_013400875.1 Anhinga rufa
GGCGCCCCCCCCGGCACGGCGGTAGCCATTCCGGCGGGCGGCGAGGACGGGTTTTACTGCCGGAAAGCCGGGGCGCAGCGTTGGAGCCGTTGGCTTCAGTGGAGCGGCCCCCGCCAACGCGTCGGACCCTCAACGCTACTCCTCATCGAGCATTGTCTCGAGTCTCAACGATGCTAGCCGGCACTCCCAGCCCTGCGCTGTGCGCTAAATTAACTTTTATTTAAAAAAAAAAAATTTAAACCGTATTCAGAGAGTAAAAAAACAAACATCTTTGAATCTTTCGCATCAACCACCTCCCCGGGCCGTAGCGAACTGCCGGGGAGGGCCGGGCTGTGGGGCCCAAGGAAGCGACCGGCAGCGAGCAGCCTGGCCGCGGCTCCCCGGCCGGGCCGGACCGAGCCGGGCCNNNGGCCGCGCATTCCTCCCGCGGCGGCCGGGGCGGGGGGGCCGGGCCCGGCGCCCTTAAGGAGGCTCCTGCCCGCCCGGCCCCTCAGCGCCGCCGCCGAGCCCCCGCCGCGCCCCCGGGTACCGGCCCCGTGGCGGGGAGCAAACCCAGACCGACCCCAAACCAGCGGCGTGCCTCGCGTCCGAGTACCTAACTGCCCACCTGAATTCATCTACCTAAATTCTTTAAGCTAAGCCTTAAAACCGGTTATGGGTGGATGCTGCTACGTTAAAAAATATAAAACCCGACAGTCTTCCCGCCTGCTTTGCCACTGGCTCGAAAAAGAGTATTAAATAATCTGTCTTTATATCAGCCAATCAATTAATCTACCTTTTATAAATTTGTAATTGAGAAGAGGATTTCAGATGTTTTCTTGGTGTAGCGGTCATGTTTTGCTGCTGTTCCTGTCCACAGTGATGATCTTGGGTAAAAACAGGCATAGGAACAACAACAAAGAAATTTCGCAGGGATCCCATTCATGCATGTTTTAAATGAAGAGAGGTCCTAACTGCGTTTATCCTACAGTCTCTTCATCACCACAGCAGTCCAAGACAACCTTTATATTAGAAGCAACCTGCACTACCAACTGAGCATACAATAAATGCAACATCTATACATGAAAAATCATAGCTCATTCTTTGCGAGACCAGAGGTTTTCCTCCATCCATGCCAACTTTAGTGCAGCAGAAGTCAACAGCTGACTGGCAAACCTTGTCGGCAAGCGGAAAAATTAAGACCCAAAATCTTTACTTTTGGCCCCTTCTAGATCCTAGTTATATGGATTTGCAGTGCACTGATCCAGAAGGGGACTGACAAATATAAAACCCAAGGTGACAATTAGCATTGGTCTCTGCCATTCCTTTACGCAGTGGAATCCAAACTGACCTACATTGTTAAACATATTCCCTGAAATAGGCATGAACACTGTAGAAGATGAAAACAAGGCTGGTATGCAAGTATTTAAGAGATCTTGTGTTAATTTGTTAATCGAGAATTAATATTCCATTGTGGTTTTTTTACATAATATTTAAATAAATTTGCTAATTTAATTTATTATTGCTTTAATGTAGCTTTTTAATGGTAACATTTAAACAGCAACATTGTTACCAGAAAGCTCTTTATAAAATTAGTCCAATGCACAGAAACGGGACATTTCAAAATCTGAACATCTGGTTTTTGGCAAGAAAATATTTTGTGTAGTAAATGTGTCAAAATTATTTTACAATAATGTAATCAAACAAATTTTTAAAGGAAGCAAGGAGTATTATCTTTGATATGTATTTAGCATATACCTGTATTTTTTGATAATTACTACCATAGAGATTTTAAAAGAGGGAAATAATTTGCCTTTTTTTTGTCCATCATCTTAAAATAATTGGCAATGAGATGCGAGTGTGCCCAGAAGAACAATGTGCTAGCAAGACATACAAATTCTGGTTAATTTTGTTAAACCGTTGGAATTAAACAACAACAAAAAAAACCATTACTGAACTTTCTAAATTTTAACTTAAGTGGAGAAAGCCACAGTTCAGCACACATTTTTATTCTCTTACATATTATCAGTAAATAATCACCTGCCCAGTTAGTCCTCTTTCAGACCTGAAATGCCAGGAATTTAAAACTTGTCCACAAAATGGCAAAGCTACCCTCAAACCAAAGTAGACCCTGGTGAAAATGAACAAAGGAAGCCAATGGAGTATTTTCTGCCACTTAAGATATAAATAAAGAGTCACATTTCTCTTAAGGTACATGGTACAGCTGAATGTGCTGCAAGAAATTTAGATGAACATTCATGTATGATACGTTCATACAAATAATGCTGTTATATAATTAGTTTGGGGGGCATTTCAAAGATTGTGAAGCACTCACAAACACAGTAAAAACAAGTACACTGAATGACAGTTTATACACATAACCCCCCCCTTACCTTTATTTAATCAAACTTTTCTGTCTTAAGTATCTAAGCTCCTCCAAATGAAACTATCACAAAAAAATCCTTGAGAGAAATTGTACATGTCTATTGAAACTTCTTGATGAGCATTTGACTGATTTCACCTGGCTCAACACTTCATCTCCTAGTAATATTTAGTCCTTGAAGTGTAGCTAAAAGATACTGTACTTTTAAAATGCATGTCAAACAGAGGGAGAAAACAGAAACTAAGCTAAGGCTTGCCAGTTTTTCAGAATTTAACAAATAAATTATATTAGTCATCCTAAACCCAGAAATATTACAACAAAATCAATCATTTTATTCCAATCACCTCAATACTTCTCAAGACGACATAACAGACTATAGGTCCATTTCATGACACCTGTTTTAGCTCCCTTGTAATGGACATACTATTAATAAAGAGTAAATACTAAATTACATATGGATACAAGGAAAACAAATTATAACTATAAAAGCATAGTACTGCTTCATATATCATTAAAAACAATTACTGATTCCCATATAAAAAAACCTATATTAATCTGTAGGCGACCATAGAAAATGCTAAACATTGATTATACTATCAAATAATCAACAAAAAATAATTAATCTTTGACAAAAGCATAGTGCTTTAACTGTAGCCATTTTAACTCTAATCTTGGTCCATTTACAGTTGTCACCAGTTAAAGAAATGATCGTCCAAGGAAGAAGTCCTAGCTGCGTAAAAAAGATTAACAATAAACCCACGTAAGCATGGAACGGGCTGTCACTTTCCAATAAACTATCAATAATTGTCAGTAAAAAAGAAACTACTATATTACAAAACTAAAATAATCTGCCATTTTAAAAAATATGGAATTGCTTAATGAAAATAAATTAATGAAGATTAATGTAAAAATTCTTTGGGGAAACCGAATCCAACCGATTACATTATTAAGCATAAAGAGATTTTGTTTCTCAAAGCAGACTGCAGATTAATTTTGAAAAGTATTTGCTCTCTTACAAGAATGTTATGTAGTCATTAAATGCAAAGACATTTTTATTTTTTACAGAAGTCTGCTAATTTCTTCTGAAGACAACATAGCTTAGATCAAATTTAAAGAACATTCTCAACCAGAATGTTTTGAATTTAAATAATTTTAAACATTTTCAAAGCTGATAGATCAGATTTTAGAACATTTAGTAGACTTTTTTTTTTTCATTCCTAAGGAAAAAAAAGGATTGCTAAGAGGAGAATCTGATAGCCTACTTTCTTAGTGTATCTACACTAGACTATAGTCTAGGAGAATGAAGCACTCCTTAGTGAAAGATGTGGTATTTACTGCTGTGTTAAGTTTTTGCAAAAGCATGAATTAACACTAACAAAATCCTGTTGCAATTAGTTTAAGCAAAGATTGTACCTTCAGATGCACTATATTTCTGCCTGAAAATCCTGAAGGTGATTTTCGTCTTGAGAACACACCTTTAAAATCTTTTGCTCTCTTATCTACAGTTCAATCCCAGAGTCCTCTCCTTGTGACTGGTCCATTAAAGTCAATGGTGACATGCAAAGTTCTCTATAAAGAAACTCTTAATTTCTGACACTGTTTATTCATGCATCTGCTTCACACCCAGATCAATCACCTTACAAGTAATGTCTGTCTTTAATAATTATCACTAATTCTTGAAGCCAATTAAAAACACTTTAAAAAATTATTTTGTTTTTATCTTTGTTTCAAGGTTGCAATAGTTTCTAAGCCAGAACGGCACACAATGAACAGGATGCCCTGCTGAATGTCCCGTTAGTTAAAATCAGTGTGCATGCTAGAGCCACACAGACAAGAAACCACACATTACTTACAGGGTTAACTTCTACCCTACACCTCCAATCCATTAAACACTTTTCTGCAAAACATGTTATGTGAAAGCATTAAACAAATGTGATTTTGATTCATATAAAAGAGCTATAACAAATGTAACATGCGTTATTTAATTAGCATGCATGCACACACACAACCCCCCCCAAAATCGAACAATGAAGCAGACAAAAAAGGAGGTTTGGCACAACCAAGTGAGAATTTAATCACTGTAGTGAAGAGCTGTGGCAAAATGGAAACTTTTTGACCAACTGTATTTACAAATAATTGAGGACCATTTTATGCCTCCAAATCTGTAAACTGTCCACCTCCTGTCTGGACCGGGGCTTCAGCTACTCCCTCACCATAAGTCAGTCAGTGCCCACCTTGTTTCTGGGTAGAATCTCTACATCCCTAACAGGAAAAAGGCAGATCGTGGTGGAGGACTCTGCCAGGAGGATTCCCATCCTTCCCCTTGAGAACACAGATACACGATACTGTATAGTTACAAAGTTTATCAGGAGTTTTCCCTATACCTACCACATCCTATTACCCCCAGCCAGAAATGAAATGCCCTGTACAAGTGGCCCCAACTCTCGCTAGGCTACTGAATAGCTGTTCAAGATCCCAAGGTGCTTTCACTGCAAGGGTGGAACTTCATTCCCCTTCAACAGAACCTGCCTGCGCAGCCACAGTGAGGGGTCACACTGGGAGCATTTCACATGCTACTTCTACCACTCTTTCCTCCTGTGAAGGAATGATTTGGGACTGAGCAATTTTTCAACAGGAAGATGAAAAAACCCACAACGTTGTCAGCCCAAGGGCTTTGCATCAAAGCAGCCTAGCAGATCAGTGGTCAGGCGAATTTGGGTATGGCATTAAATATTATATATTCGCAGTACAAAAAGAGTAGCATATTGTGAAAAGTATATACAAGTTACATAAATTTCAAGTTCATTCCGACACATCATTTTAAGTTAACTTCTAATTAAGCAGCACTGACCCAAACCCTAGTCTACATTTTAGGTACAGTACAGGGAACAAATCAGATGATAATCATGTCCTTCAAGTTTTTGAGCACAAAAAGCACTCTCACACACTTTCAAAAACAAAAGGACGTGAACTATGTACTTCCAGTAAGAACACACTCAATATAAGACACTTAAAATCCACTCCTAATGCTGTCCAGTTTATTGAATAAGTTTCACACGTCAGTGGGACCACTTTACATGAGAAGATTGAGCAGAATTTGGCCCATCAGGTCTGTAATATCCACAAGAAAAGAGGCATGTCATGGTTTCATTATGTTAAGGGTACGTTTTTGTTTCCTGTTGAGATAATTCTCAAATTTCCATTCACCTGATGTACTATTGTTTTTAATAAAACATTAAAGATGTTTTCATCATCATCATTATCAAAAATATTATTTTATAATTTATAATTTATTTTGTGAGAGGGTAGCAAAGAGGTTTGTGAATAATTCTTTGATCTTATTCCACTTCAGTGTCAACACTGGCTAATTCTCAAAATGTGCAATCTACCTGTCTTAGACAAGGTAAGATAGCAATATCTATCTGTTAAATACAGGGAGTAGTTGAGGGTCTAGTCCAAAGTCTACAGAAGTCATCTTGGGTCTGTTAGGTACATTCTGGACTAAAACTTCTATGTAGTTCTTGTATTTCCAATATAATGAGTCTAAGAATATTCAGAATTACTACACATGGTCAGCAGAGGCTTTTTAAAACTCCTTATTTCCACTAAGATTGTATTATTACAAATAGCCCATAAAACCAACCAAGATTTTGATTACTAGCTTGCAAAACACAGTTGTAAAATGAAATAAAACATTTTTGAAATTATAGCACACGTGAGGTATTAAGAGATTTTAAAGACACCTGTGCTTGGAAAAAATACAAGTTCATGCTTATTCTAGTCTACTTAAAGTACATAAGGGCTATCACTTTTACTCTCAATTTCAGCCCAGGGATTATTTTGGTCCAGGTATTTATATGACCATAAACAAAGAAAGTTATAACACAAATGTTAAAGTAGCCTCAAGTGGCACTATAGTAAAAGCAATCTAGAAAACAAAAATCCCTCAGCACTGCATACCTATAAATTACCATGACTAATTAGAAGAGGGCCTCTCTGGGAACAGATTATCTTTGATGGGAAAGCCACTATCAGCTATGTTCATGAGGAGCACACACTTATGAATGTAATAACAACATTAGTGTTTTCTAACAGAGCACTGTAAGATCTGTAGGAGTCGTGGAATATCACTTTGATTTCGTAGACAAATTCATATGCTCCAAATATTGATTACACATGGATCTGCTCAGATTTTACCTGTTAAGCAATTTTAACAGGTGAAAATACTAACCTATGATGCTAACAAAACCAAACCAAACCTTTCAGCCTCCCTTCTTCCAAAAAATCTAATTCTAGCACTAGATTAGAACTTTGGAATAGAAAGTATCTGTGTGATTTTCTTGGCCTCTGCACTGATAACAGAATAAAGATATTCTACATATTCTCAGACAAATAACTTTTCAAATGTATCGATGTATTTAATTTTCAAAGTTATACATATGGAATAATCAGGTGGCTATACTTTTCAGATTATCAACTAATTTCACTAAGCTCTCGCCTATCTGCTAAAAAGATATATCCAAATTATTATGTACATGCCCTGTAAATATACTTACTTCTGTTCCCTAGAAGTAAGAAACACACATTGTTGTCATGAATCGAAAATTCCTCCTAATTTTTTTTGGTTTTGTTTTATAAATAGTGCTGTTTTAAAACTGCAATTCAATATATTTCAATGCCACAGCTTAATTGTAATCAATAAAACAAGAAACAAGAAAAAATAGAAACATAAGAGATTACACTGAAGTGTGACCCAAAAAAGATTCCTGAAGCACTCCACTTCCAAGGAGAGCTCAGATGCTTGTACCCATTCCAATACCCACAAGTGCCCTTTTTCTTGACAAGTCTTTCAAGTCTTTCTTTTCGTGAACACACTTTCATTGTCTCTCCATCTGAACGTAACACCAGTATTCTATTTTGCACCAGAGGAGACTGCAGTTTCATTCACATTTCTGTGACAGCAGCTTCCAGCTCTTTCCTCCTATACCTTCACCTCACCCTAGCATCCTTGGCCGCCTTTCCATAGTGCCAACACTGCCCACCCTTATTTGTGGGGATCATGGGGTTTCTCTGATATGAAAAATTATAAAAATCAGATATGAAAACTTATAAAAATCAGATATGAAAACCAATATTTCTCCAGCCAGGTTTGCCACGCAGCTTCAGCAGCACTTACGCTAGCCCAACAGGGAGAGTGTTATAAAAGCTCTTGAAGCTTACTTAAGCAGCAGCACTGCTGCCAAATGTAGAAGTAAAATCTTGGCTGTAGGACGCCCACCAAGAAGGGTGGCCGTAGGAGTTTCAACCTCCACCTGTTCACCACACTGCTACTGCAAAGCCAACTCAGCTGCTTGCAGAGCAGCTGCTGACCTGCTGCATGTTACAGCTTTGCATGTTAGGAAAAAAAATAATCCAAATCAATGCCAGTTTTCCTTAATACAGCGGACTGTAAAACTTGCAGCAGCTTCCACAGCTGCTCCGCAAACAGCTGAGCCATCTCTGGAGTGGGGATCTGGAATTCCCTCTAGCCATCTTCCAAGGAGTTAACCCCCCATCGTAAGTCAGAACCAGACAGAATAATCTGAAGAGAGGCCTGGACACCAATTTCTCCCACAAAATCTGCTTGAGCAATCAGAAGCACTTCCCCACCTTCCATGCAGAGGTGTTTACTGATGCTCTGCTGATGTAGAAGCAATTTAAGGATTCGCTGCTTTCATCAGTGATATCCAGCAAGCAAAAGCTAGTCCAGACCTGTCCTGAGTCACTTTTATACACCTTTGTAGAAACTGATGGGCCTAATTTTGCTTCTGTTGATAATCAGTGGGGAAAGATGACGGGTCTTTACCGAGGGGTTACATAAGGAAGATGAATTAAACAATATTTACATGGGAATATACTTCGTAAAGAGTCTAAAACAGAACTCTGGATGGGTCTAGCTATACTCACTACCTCAGCAATGTAGTTGCAAACCAGGACAAGCAACAATAACAACATTTTTCCCAATTTGACAATTCATTTCCTTTTAGCTTCGGTTCATGTATCTGCTTTGATATCTTATGTTTGTGCCCCAGACAAAATATCCTCTTCCTTCCAGTATCCCAACCCCTGTGCACAACTTCCTCAGTCTTGGAGAAAAGGAGGATAGCATGCTCTGGAAAAGGGTGTACTTGCTGCTCTGCCAAAGACTGCCAGTCGCTCTTAAGACAAAATAGTCCCATTGCAGGCCTCTGCCTCTGTCTCTGGGCCGCTTGTGATTTTTGCTCATCAACATTTAATGTTTAAACTTCTTCAGCAAAATCTGATCTGATTCAACACCATTTAGGTTTAATAGGACTTGCCATTCACTTAAGTACTACACATGTCTATTGATAAAAATACACTGTAATACACTGTAATGTTGGGGGGTCAGGAAATAGATGAAATCTGGAAGGTATTTCCACAGATAGTGGCTTCATAACTTAAATACCAAATGACAAGTTTCTTCAGACAACCATCTTAAACCATCAAGCTCTCAGTGAAGTATTTTGCCATTTGCGTATGGGTCCATATGTGGGACTTGAAACGTAGGACTGGGCCTAATTAGTAGCCCAAATATAAAAATAAATAATCCCAAACAAGGCTCCACACCACACCACAAATCCATCATCCCCATAATTTAAAGTCCATTTTCTCTGTATGCTCCAATACAACTGGTGAATACCAGAGTTTGGCTCCAGATCTCCAAGTTAGTTACCCATTACAGATTCTACATGCACTAAGGCTGCTGAGCAGATGTTGACACCAACATCTTTAGCTTAGGTCTGATCTCTGCCGGATCTCCGATACACACGCTCACTTCAGCCACACGTTTACTCCCCATTCGCTTCCTTCCTCAGCTTCCCTCTCTAAATCCTGCTAGCCACTTTTGTTTTGATTAGGATGGGGCTTGCCTGGTCCCCAGCAGAAGTCAAAGATGACGAGTTTCTAATAGCATACTCTGCGTGGAGACTTCTGTACTTCAAAGGGGCATTGCTATGTCATATTTAACAATAAGGAGCAATGTAATATTGATCCCACTTGCTTGCCCAGAACTTCCAGTTATCCTGAGCAATTAAGTAGCTTTTCACAGGCTCCTAATAACACAGAAATGGAAAAGATGTGCTAGATGAACGAATGCATCCTTGCAAAAGCACCGGATTGCATGTGTATCACAATATTATAAAGTCAGCATTCAGTGTATCATGCCATGCCCAACTTCATCCTAGAAAAAGCAGTTCAACTGTGGCTAAAATACTAGGCATCTCATTCATCATCAAAAAGGATGGTCGGTCAAATCAAGGGAAAAGACTTTTCCGATGCTGCTTACAAGTCTAATTTTCCATTTATTCTTCTGTTTACAATCATAACTGCATAGTCTCAGTAATTTTCCCTCCTTTTGTTATAGGTACTTGCAACAATAAGGGCAAAATTTATAATATACAAACAATAGTGCAGAAGGACTGAGTGAAAAAAAACAAACAACTTCCATTTTTATCAAATCTTGTAATAACAGTAACTTGCAGCAACGGTAAAGTTCAGATGAAAGTGAAAAATTTCAAACCAACCATGTTCATTTCAATGAGAAAACAAAATACACCAACTCCTGCATGCTGCTCCTCCCTTCCTTCCTCTCCCTATCTCATAAAAGAGGATCCCAAAGAAGGATCATGTTTAAGGTCCCAGTTCACAAATCCTTTATCAATCCCTTAACGCGGTAAAAATTTTGGACTAGAGACAGGTCCCAACAAACATCATCTAAACTGAACAATTCATCTCATCCTGAAAGACCACATTACTCAGAAACAGAACACAACATTATAGCCGTTGATATTCACAAACATGTATTTAATTGCATGTATTTACATCCAGCATCCTACCCTTTGTTATCATCTTTAACATCTGGGCTTTATGCTAAGCAAAGGAAAACAGACACGTTTCTAACACAGTCCGTACCAAACGTGTGCAAAGAAGAATCCGCAGCATTTTTGTCTTACTACCAGCATCCAAAAAAGTTGTACTTATCCAAGTTGTGTGTACAATTTTTAACATGCAAAAAAAAAAATAACAAACGTTATCCTTTTCTCTGATGTTATGAAAGCTTGAGCTCTTCCTAGCAATGAAGACCTTTTTTCACAGGCACCACAAAAGATTTCACTCACTTCACCTCTCCAGTCTGTTCTACCCTTTGACAAAGAGATCTTTTCGTAAAATTTAACAAGAGCTGTTCACACGTAACTATGTGCAGAATTCACATCATAAAAGAGAAGCAAGCTGTATTATTCATTCCATGCTAACCTATTAAACGTCCCAGTGACAATACTGAGCCAAGTTCAGCAAGGTGCACATTTCTTGGATTTAAGAGTTGCACAGGACTAACATTGCTACTATTTTTTATTATTATTTTTTTTTGGTAAAAGAAGCACAGTGGACCAGGCACATCACATTAAATACTTTTTAGGACTTGTAATATTTATATGACAGTGAATGACTCAAACACATGACTTAAAAGATATAAGCTGTATCAGAGTAAAGCTAGAAAAGGACAAGAGCATAGGTGTTTGTAAGCGTACCCTAATTACATTGTACACACACACAGAGATGTGCATGTTTCTGCTGACATGTTTCTACCTTAAATAATGCATCCAGCTCTAGGTACTTCATTACCAGAAAGGTAACAACCACCTGAAGGTAGTTCAGAGAAGATCAATCAAAATGATCAGTGCTGAAGGAAGGACTTAAAAGGTAGAGTTAAAAACTCAATACTGCAGATGTTAGATGAACAGAACTTTCATTGGGTGACAGGGGAGAGAGGTCCAAACAAAACCATGGTCCTCTAAAAATATATATATATATAATTAGTGAAGCACTGACTTTAGAAAAACATGACTATAATCTGCACACAACCAAGGGGGAACTCCAAGAAGAAAGCAAAATTTCTTACTGCAAGCTCAAAAATCTACGTATAATGAGCTTAAACTATTACAGGAACTTTGACTTGACATCCAACAAGTTTTTGCTCATTGCAAGATCTCATAAACTGGGCATAAACTCACCAAGAAAAGGTAAGATAAGGCAGTAAAAATATTGTTCCAGGGTTCAAGCTAGCTAGCTTTGACAGGATGTGGACTAAATAAGATGGAAGCTTCTTTCCTCTAAATATTGATACTCTGAATATTTTCTTCTGAAAATTCCTCTGGATACTGATACTAGTAGCTACAAACATTGCAGAACAAGTGAATGCATGCAACAGTACGTGCACACACAACTGAATAAATAACGCAGTGTTTTCAAAGCAGTTTTGAACAGCAATATTTTGCTTCAATAGATTAATAAACTAACATCTTTGCCTTGAAAAGGCCTTTTCACATTACTACATTTTTTCAAATGAATAAAACTAATAGGAAGAGGGTCCAATCACTGTTCAGGCAACAGATTCTGTTGTACAAGCAGCACTGTTAAATAACATCACTGATTTAAAGACCTTTTTATGCTCTGGCTGCTACTGTTACCACTGGGTCAGCTAGTCAGCTAACGCAAAGCATTCCATATAGCAATATAAATTATCTAAAACATACTCGGAAATGAAATAGATACTGCTTCTCCTCATTACATTAAACAGAAAAATTCTGCTTTCGACAGATGGAAAGAAGATTCAGGTCACCATGAAGTTTATTATATCCTAGATTTCCTCAGAAAGAAAAAGGTGAGAAATATATTTTCTTTGTTGTAAGAGCAATCCATTGCAGAATACTAATAAATTCACTCAGTAAAACATTTATCCAAGTAATACTCAAAATGACTGAGGCGCACGGTTTACTCGCAATGAAGCATGCTATTTTTCGCTGCATTTTACACTGTAATACATCTTAGAAACCTAGGGATATCAATAAATAGTAATTATTAAACAAACATGTCTAACATTTCCTTCTTGTACCCTCCTTTAGGGGACACAGCTGAATAGCAACTTCCAAATTTACCACATGTTTTTATTATTTTCTATGATTACTTTCCATTATGGAACAGCACACCTTGTCTAGTCTTACTTAAATGTATCACGTTATCATGCAGTTCAACACTTCTCTATTTCCACAGCTCTAAGAATCTTTGTTTCCAAATGCATTTTTTTATTAACAGCACTGCTATGCTTCAAATGTTTGTCTTCTATTATT
>VZTV01110015.1:127071-137712 GCA_013400875.1 Anhinga rufa
CGCCCCTCGTCCCCCGGCGCCGGGCCTCCCGTCCCGCCCCGTCGGGCCCGCGTCACCGCACGGCGCCTCGGCCTCCCGCTCGCGGAGGTCGAGGGTC
The DNA here is from genome assembly GCA_013400875.1 of Anhinga rufa. Taxonomy (NCBI): domain Eukaryota; kingdom Metazoa; phylum Chordata; class Aves; order Suliformes; family Anhingidae; genus Anhinga; species Anhinga rufa. Next base: position 127,169 of record VZTV01110015.1, read on the forward strand.
CCCCTCCTCCGGGAGGCCGCCCGGAGGGCGCCGCTCGCCGCGTCCAACCAACCGCCGCCTGCCCCGCCGTTGGAGGGCGCCTCCTTGCCTCACGGCGGAGCGTCGTGGGGGCCGCTTGGCTCCCGCCACGGCACCTGGCGCCGCCGCCCCGAGGACCGGAGTCCCCGGCTGCAGCGTGGGGGCCTCGCGTGTGGGGCTTCGCTCGCGGGTGGGGGGTCTTGCACAGCAAGGGCTTCCCCAGTGCAGCCATGGCCTGCTGGTGGTGGGTCTCGCCGTGCGCTGCCCACATCCACAAAGCAGGCAGGCTTCTGGCTGTCCAGCTGGCTTGTCTGGAGCTTGTCGGTTGCCAGTTGTCTCGCACCACGATGAGGTTCCTTTCCTGGCACGTGAGACTTTTATTAATCCCAAAGTTTCATTTTTCTACCTCCTGACTTACCTACCAAATACCCCGATGGTTGTTTGCATACCGTCACGAACACCCTCCACCCAAGTGTATGGAGTACATATAGCCTATCGTCCTAGAAACAGGAGGGTTAACAAAGCTTGATTACCGACGGATTAATGTTCCACACCCTTTTTCTACCCACCCCCTCTACACAGGTTCCAACAGTCCCCGCTTCCCACGTGCACCAGCAAAAGGGCGATGGTCCCCGGCGGTGTGTATGCTGACAGGCTCACCTGGCGCTTGTGCTGAGGATTAGCCAACTGGTAAGCCAAGCAGTAAGCAGCTGGTGAAGTCACACCATCCTCCCTCTGGTGGGGACACTGATTAGCAGTCTTTTTTTATCTGACTGCTGATTTTCATGGCACGTAGTATTTTTGGGTCCTTTATGCTGAATTTGGCTGAAATTGTAAAAAGGGTTCAAAAGTTATTTGGGAGCAAAGAGATGGATAGTGAACGCGATTGCATTTTCTTAAGAGATTAAGATAAAATGTAGCACATGGAAAGGATGGCTTTCTGAAGTGCTCACTTACTGCTCTGTAGTGAGCCTGGTTCACACAGGTTTCTGTCATTAGGCATTAGTAAGCCTGCCTTGATCACAACTTCCCATTCTTGGCCCTTCCTTTGTGGATTTAATTTTTGAGACTCCAGTAAAATTTTCAAGAATTTATCAGCACTTTCTGAGTGCAATTAAGGGCCCTGACAGTGCTAAAATACTTAGCGTGCATAGCTTTTTAACTTCTTTTTCACAAAAAAAGCTTTACACAGAGTTTTGCTATGTGATCTCAGCCTGTTAAAGAAGAATTAAAGAAACTAAAATAAAAAATAATTAAAGAAATTAAAGAAGCTGTGGAGCCTCTTGAGCCCTCGAATACTGTGCCTTACTTAGCTGAGAAAGGTTTTGCATTGGACAAAGAAATCTTTTCAAGGCTCAGGAGAGAGTCTTGTGCAGGGAGTCACCAAATGACACCATTCTACTTAGACTTATCTAGGTGCAGCCCTGGAAAGTTACTTCATTTAGGTTTCCCAGATGAGATTTAAGTAGCCACATTTTGCTAATACTCCCACTATTCGACTATATTACCTAACATTTAGTGTGCACTGTGTGTCTGTATATATATATATAGCTGTATTACCCTAACACAGCTCTAGCTATATTTTGCTAATAGTTTGAGAATGCATGATCTTTTCTGAAAAACAAATAAACAAACAAAACCAAAGCATAGTCAGAACTTGATTTCTCCCTTATTTTTTTTTAAATGTATTTCTAATAAATGAGGAAGAGTTCCTTCCTGGTCCCTGGTATTTGTGCTGAGGTATTTTTTCAGAAAAAGAAACCTACCCACCTGCTTTGTTTTTGCACCCTCAGCGTATGACATAATCTGATTTTATAGCAAGTTTGTATAAAACAACTTATATAAGGAACATAAACAGAATTGAACTCTTTCAATAAATAACTGAACTGCAAACTGTTTGAAAGGCTGTGAAAACACTGCACGTTCTTTTCTATTACTTTCAATTTCTCAGCTCTTTTTCACTGGGCTCGTTCTTAGGGTTTCCCCTGAGAACTTGGTGGAAAATTTGTTTCTTCCTATGCAGATTAAACGATTCTAGGCATTTGCATGAGGTACAAGATTTTTTCCTAAGGTGACCTGTTAGCGTGATCTGCCATCCCTGGTGAAAAAGAAAAAGCGCTGAAGATATTCTGCAAAAAACCACAGTACTTGAAAAGGCACTTTTAATTTTTCATGCTGTATGTTCCACCCAAAGCAAAACAAAACATCTAGTCTATTTGTGTTGTGCTGCAATCAAAAATAATTTCTGGATTAGTTAATGAAAATATGTCACAAAATCATTATATAGAATTTTTTTTTAGTGAGGTCTACTAAAGCTCTTTCACTTCAGTAAAAAAAAAAAAGAAAAACATTCAGTAAATAGTGCCCTTTTCCATTCTGTAATGGTGTCTCCAACTGTGGGAAATATTCATTGAACGTTTGAAAAGAAGGAGCTGAGACATTGACTGTGGGGAGGGAGTTTTATATATATATATATATATGTGTATATATATATATATAACCTTTTCCAGCACATTCCCGGGTTTTGGAAACCAGTCCAAAGTTAGGAGTTTTAGACCGAGAGCGGTTGCTCCTATTCCACCCCCACTGCTACTCACACCAGAGAGTACATTTACTCATCTTATGCTGCAGAGAGTATCCTCTGCTCCCACAGCTTTGTGCTGCCTCAGCTTTCTCGACCTTCCACATTTATCCTCTTGGTGTTCTGTTTAGATCATGCTATGTTTTCTTTCTGATGGTATCATGTCCCAGTTGCCAGCCCCTTCATTAGTCTTGTTTCATGCCAGCTTAATCAGGGTCTGAGCAGGCACTTCTGGAGATTGTGTATAGGTTTATCTACAGTATTTCTATGAACTGTTATTTGTTAGAAGTGGGTGTGTTTGTGTAAGCTATTACTAAAAGTGTCTAAAAATCTCCCATTATAAGACAGTTTTCCGGTTGCTTTTATCTTTGGCAAGCTAGCTCTTTGGTACAAAATTTTTCGGTCCTCCTGTTACTGACTGTTTACATTTTTTTTCCCAGTCATTTCCAGGAAGTAGATCAAAATACATACATTTGGTCCATGTTAAGATATTATTTTCTTCAAAATGATCTGGCAGTCCCAACATTTCGAGTAAGCACTTCAAATCTGGTGTAATGACAGGAAAATGCCATTCGTTGTTCACGTGGGTGCTCTGTCCAGATCTGGCTGAGCTATAACCCTTTGATAAGTTGCAGTTTGCACACACTGAGAGACTTTCTTAACGTCTAAAATCTATGAAGCCTTGGGTCCAATGAAAACCCAAGTCGCTTCCAACACTGAACGCCGAGCAGCCTCTGCGCACCAGGTCTTCTACAGCAAATGGGTGCAGTTCACATAGAAATTCCCCCTCCTTGTCCCGGCTACAAAATCTCAGGGAAAACTTTCCATGGATGCTTTTAGCTGCTCCTTTTCCCAAACAGGTTCTTGTTTGGGAACCAAGAACAAGGAATTTCTCTCTCTTGTCCTTTTAGTGACCCTACCACTAACACCCTGGAAACATGAAGGAAGAAGCTGTCTGAGTCAAGTGGAAAAAAAGACAGATGCCAGGCGAGGATGAAGAAAAAAACCAACAGATTAAGAGGAAGAGTCTCTTGAGATCAGGACTGTTCAAGGGGCAAAAAGCTAAGTATAGAAACTGGGGAGCGGAGGCAGAGACTCACTGCCCAAGAGTATTTTACTTATACCAGCATGTTTATTTCCCAACATTGCGTAATCCACAATACGTGAAGTATGAGTTAATGAAGACCAACAGGGTTACTGCTGGCTGGAAGACCTGTCATATGTATCTGTGGGAAGTAGCAGCATCTCTCCTGTTAGTTGTGAGGGGCAGGGACTGGGAGTATGTGTTAGGGAGACTGACTATAAAACCATGAGGGAAGCGTGGGAAGTTAGTGGGTGAACAGGATACACTCAAAGAAGGAAGAGACAAAGGGTCTGGGAATGCAGTGGAGAAAGAAAAAAAATTATTTAAATGCTTGTCTGCAAAATGGGGATTACAAGAGTATGGAAATAGGTTTGCTAAGGAACTGTGGTAGGCGAAGGCAGGACAGAAACATGGAAAAAACTTGAGAGTGGAAAGGGTATACACAGCTGGTGTGTGTGGGGCGTCCTGTGTGCATCCCCCCTTTTTGGGTGCGTGGCTGCCTGGGCTCAGGGCTGGCTTAGAGATAGTATAGCTGGTAGCCTTGAAAGAAAGAGCTAGAAGAAACCTCAGTGAGGGCCTGCTGCTCCTTCACCCAGGAGCTGTTTTTAAGCTGAGGCTCTCACCCTTGTTCTCAGCTTAAGCTCCATTGCAGCTGTGCTGCAGCCATGCCCAGGCCTGTTGATCTGGACCGTGACTGGTGACAGGGTTGACTTCAGACCTCCCTCATACCCATGGGCTCGTCTGGCCCTCTGGACTCTTGGCTGGCCTTGGTTGCCACCAACAGACCTGCTCTGCGCCCTTGTCAGTCAGACCAACCCTGCTCCACTGGCCCTGCCGTCACCTGTGGCTCCCAGCTCCCCTTCCCCCATGGAGCAGCCTCCCACACTGCCCCCAGCACTGTGGACTTGCCACGGACCTTTTCCTACAGCTTCATGTTCCACCAGTGGTCTCGGGAGCAGTGACGTACAGGATTACTCCTTCAGCGGTGGAAGGTGTATACCAGGTATATACCCTAATGGTCTCAAGCCTGGTGATAAATCATATGTCTACCATATACTCCGTTTAACCCCCTGTTCATTTATTGAAGCACATCAAGTGTGCTATAGAAGGGCTCTGGTGAGGGTCTTGTTTTGTTTCCTGTTTTCTTTCCCCCAGAACTGCTCATGCCTCATGAAGGTCCAAACTGTGCTCTGTTTCTTAGTTGGCAACGGCTTTATGCAGTTACAGAACTTTATTTTTTCTCCTTTTAGCCATTAGTCCCCTTCTTTGGCCTTTAGGACTGGTCTAATTTTTTAATGACCCAATGAAAATGTTAGTGACAGAGAAGCTTCCTAGTTTTCTTTTGTCTTCCTCCTATTTTATTTGCTTTTGCCAGTGAGGCCAAAGAAAGGAAGTGATTGTTTTAAAGTTAGTTTAGAAAAGCTGTGCCAAAATATGCTGTTCTGCTTTGTTTTGTGGCCTTGTGAAAATCATGCAGCATTTTATGAAGCTTTAAATTTTAAAATAAGATTCTCAAGAATGTTCCATTTGCAAACCTAGACAGATATCTAAGCACATGAACATTCAGTATGGTAATTGGAGAAAAGTATTTTATCGCAAACATCTCTTTAGACATTTATTTAGTTGCAGCCAAGTTAATTGCATTTCAGTCAAGGCACACTGAGATCACTCTGCCAAGCCTCAACTGTTGACTTCTCCATGCCTTTTCTAAACCAATATTTAGCACCTTTGCAAGACTACGTTTAATTCCAAACCAGTGCTATTTTGCCTCTTCGAGTGTTCATTTCCATCCTTGTTCAGTGGCCGAGATACGCTAATATGAATGAAAGCTGAGGTTATGCTTGCTGTTTAAGCTGGCGCAGAAACTGAGTTGTGTGCATCCAGAAACTTGCCATGGCATCAGCTGGTGATGGGTTGATCAGGAAGACCAAACCAAAGAGGAAGCTGTGAGCCCCCTCAGCCAGCGCAGATCCTGCTTTCTGCATTCTAGAGCAAGGCCACATGTGCAACTCCAGAAAAAGTGTTGTTGGCTTGGGCTTTCCTATTAATGTGAATGAGCATGCCACGTGTGTGTCACACAGGTATTTGGTTTACGTCAAGGAAAAAGACAAATATTTTGCTTCTGACAAAACAGCATATATTGGACTACTGCTCTCAATCTGTCTGTTCCCCCCATCATGTTTTGTTTCATGGATGGAAAATCCTGTGCCTGGGTCCTCACTGCTGATTTGCTTGTTCAGGAATATGAAGACACTCTTTGGCCACATCTGAGTTAGCAAATGCCAGAGCACCAGTTGTGCACAGTCCGTGAAGTGGTTTTGTGCCAACCAGGCCTTGCAGAAATGATCGGTGCCAGGCTGTGGTTGGGGAACTAGCATGGGCCAAAGCCAAGCCGTAATATGCAGATTGCTTTTGGCCTGGTTGCAGGGATAACTGGTTTGAACCCTTGTACGGTAGTGAGATGTGCCAGACTAGTTGGCCACAGGGTCAGAAGATGAGCCCTGGGCTATTCTACTAGTATTGACATGACCTTTGGGTCTTGACCCCACAATGAGGTTGGTGGGAGGAGGGGAAGGGTGGGGCTTCTCTACTATGAGGACCTCTTTTGTAAGAGCCAGCTCCAAAAAGAGACTAATAATTGAATGGTTGCTGGCCTGAATTGCTTCTGTATTTTACATTATACCGTCACTGAAGGAAAAAAAAAGATAGTAGGGAGCAGATAAGACCTCAGGTCTCCTTGTGTCCAGCTGACTACCCAATGTGGTAGTTTGTGTCCAAGTTTTTAAATGTTTATTCTACTTCTGATCCCAGGATGCTGACTCCTGTTTGGTCCAGTTCAAACAGAAAAGTTGGAGCATGCTCCTCTACAGAATAATTATCAGAGTGGTTGGTGGTTGTGGCACTTTTAAAAAAGGAAAAGGAATATGTAGCTTTTCCTCTATTGCTCATCAAAAGCAACAGCAAAGAGTCTGGTGCAGGATGAGGGATTTATGGTAAAGCTGAATTAGTGCACAAGATCTTCAGACTTAAACAATTATTTCAAAAGGACCAAAGTCATGTTCAAATACTTTTTTAGGAATTCAGCAACATGTACTTGGTTAACCATTAACATTTTGCTGCTTTTAAAATTAATATGTATAGCCTTTAAGAATAACAACCATAGGAAAATGTTAGCTTAACATTAGGAATAAATTTTATTTTGTTATGACCGAGACCAGTCTGTGGGTTTATTGCATTACACTGTATGCAGTTTTCATCAGCTCAAACTGTCTGGCTCCTCATAGCAGCTTGATTTAAGGAGTTTGAACTAGTTTCCTCAGGGAACTGCAGCCTCCAAAAATTGAATTGTTAGCTGGTAGGAAAAAATTACAGAACATTTTTCAAAGTGTACAGTGGTGAAGAAAGGAAATGATTACTTGGAGTTGGGGGCGTAGAGTGAGAAAGTGCCTGCCTCATGTGTCTGTGGGTGGTAAGCCACAGTTGGTTTATGCATTTACTTTGTTTCTTCATCTACCGTTACTCCCATCACAAGAACTAATTACAGTCATTTAGGTCAGCATTTCTCTGTTCTATTGAACATGGAAAAAACAGGTAGGGAAGTTAACATGATTTAGAAGGAGCTTCTCTGCGTCTCCACTGGACTAGAATAATACGCAACTAATAATTTCCAAGCATTAATTTTCAGCATCACTTTTATTGTTAATCATGAATTTTGAGACTGAAACCTTAATTGATAAGCAAGTCTTAAAGTGCTCAAAAGTATTGTCTCAAAAGATTTTGTTTTAGTCCTGGCTTACCTCTGCTACTTCAGTCTGAGTCTATCAGAATTCACTCATAGATTAACTGCTTAAGTAGACCACATTGCTAAAGAGTGAGCTGATTGAAAGCTAAGTGGATTCAAATGGAGACTGCTTCCATACAGGAGAGCCTCCCTTCATATTTCCCATACCCTTTTAAATAAGTAAATAAATAAATAAAAAAAGGCAGTGGAAATAGTAGCATGGTGTTTTAATAGATTTTGACTTGTTTTCTGACTTTCTTTAAAAGCAGTATAGTTTAAGTCCCATTGTACTTGCTGTCAGAACTAATTTGGAAAACAATTAGGCAGACAGTCCAAGTTAATATCTGAGTGGGGAAGGAAGCATGGAATGGAGATCTTAGCAAATCCTACTTATTTAATCTTTTTAGATATGCAAAAAAAGTGACAGATAACAGCCAGAGATAAAAAGCATGGAATGAAAAGAGAAAATGAGGTGTTCCTTGGCCAAAGTAGAAGCTGAGCTGGGAAGTGGAGGATCAGCTTGCTGTGGGAACAGAAAGATCTCGGGACTTTTTCCAACAGATTCTGGAGTATAAATAACAAAGGCATGTCTGAGGCTCAAAATAAAGTGAACAAATCAGTTAGCTACAGAGTGTGATGGAGGCAAAGATTCTCTGTGCAATCAGGGAAGAATTACTGATGATGAAAAGGAGGGCAGAGAAACTGGAGCGTTAAAAATCTGACAATCACTGAAGGACCAAGTAGTGTGAGTACCGGCAATATTTGGCTGGTTAATGAAGCCACTGAAGAGAAGACTCCATGCCAGGGCCAGGTGGACATGGGGGGAAGAAGGGAGGCAGGGCTGACACTCAGCAGCTGGAAAGCTGGGTGATGAACTGTGAATATATAAAAAACATCCAGGTGTCTGGCATTTTTCTCTCTCAGGATCAGAGCACTGGCATCATCTGATCGATACTCTGAAGTTATTAGGCTTAGTAATATGGACTACCAAGGTGCAGAGCTAAATCCATTGCTAGAAAAACTCCACTGCAAGCAATGGAAGTATCAAAGAAATTATTCCAGACCATCATTGCTGCAATTTATACAGACTGATGGTTGTTTAAGTAGCCAAGTGTGTAACCTCTAGCTTTAAACCCTCTCCTTTTCCGCAGGCAGTTTGTCTGTACTTCAGCAACACATCCTTCATCTAAGGAGCTGAAAGCTGCTCTTTTTGTGTGTTTCTTTAAGTATCATGCTTCAGTTTTCATGTGATAAAGTATGCCTTCCTAATCCTAGCTCTATTTTAATTTATCAAAACACATGGACCAGAGTGTCCCGTTCCTCTCTTATTACCAAGAGATTAAAATGGAAGTGACACAAATCAGTGGAGAGACTTTTCCACCCTTACACATACGACTGATTATTCATACTGGGAAATTTTACCCAAAAAGTAAGTGTGGAAGAATCTAATAATTTGTGAATTATTTTGATGAAAGCATATTCATAGCTCTATTCATATATAATTTTCAGGTTATTTATTGGCAGTGGCTGCTTGTGACCCTAATTAAAGTAATAGTTGCAGGTGACCCAAAAGTAACGGAAGAACGATCATTTCCTGTGGCCCAGTTTCATGAATGCATTATCTTCCTTTAAACCTAGATTTCTGCATTGGGAACAATAACATACTGACACTGTCTAATGAAATCAACCTCAATCGCCATGACCTTTGGTTTACTCAACCTTTTGCTTCCATCATTAATTATATGTGCATTGTAGTTAGTGTAGAGGAGATGATTTGATCATTATTAAAAACCTATCAAGCTTGCTTTCTTCTGTCTGAAGAAAGGGGAAAAGCTAACAAACAAGCCTGGAAAGAAGTAAAGAGATAATGCATTCATGAGAGAGGTGAAAACTGAGCCTGGAACAGTGAAGAGATACAAAGCACGTAGTGGGTAAGACATCCTTGGAAAAAGCAAAAGATATTTGCTGATATAGATACGGATTGTACTCGCTTTGGTTTTTTCCTTGCATAATCAAATGTAGCACCAATAAAAGATTACAGACTGACAATCCCCTGAAAGATAATCAGATATATGGTAGTTGCAACATGGGAAGTAGCTGGGTTCTTGCAAGACACCAACATCTTTTGGTCCTGACCTAGAGGGTTTGTTTCAAAAATAGTACAATTTGGAAGAGAGTGTAGTCTAGGTGACATGATACCTAGCTCAGAGGTTGCTCTTTGGTCTTTTTCCAGGCCTGGTCTCTTTTCATCAGGATACTTTCTCATGCATCATAATTTGAGCCATTCACTAAGCTGGAAATGACACTGAAAAAAGTATTCTGCCTCAAGCTGATTCTGGTACAAATGGTGCCTTTCCTCACCGGGAGCTGGCCTGGGGAATGGGCATGGCTGAAGTAAATTTTTTTTCAGCTCGATGCTTTTTACAGAGAGGTGATTTTTTTTTTTCAGCTAAATAAATGCCATGGTTGTGGTTCACTGTGCAAGTGAACGAGAGTGAGTTGGGTGGGAAGAGGGGGAAAACAACCCCACCTGTCATGTCTGATTTAGTCCTTGACTTGCCACGTTCATAAGGCAGGAACAGAGCTATCAAAGGCTGCTGTGGACATAGCAGGCTCTGAGCTGTGACAACAGCATGATGAGAGGAAGACTTGGGTGAGAGAGTGTCGCAGATCTCTTCATTCTGTCATGATGCAGCTGCTACTCAGTTTCCCTCTCAAGTAAGACAGTATAGCTCTGTAGCTTAAAGAGAAGAGGTCTCTCAGGTACCTTAAAACTGTACTTCAGTGCTTATTCAACAAAACCATTCCCAAACAGGATCACAGAACTGTTGAGTTTNAGTTTGGAAGGGACCTCTGGAGATCACCTTTGAGCTTCTCTGCTCAAAGCAGGGTCACCTACAGCAGGGTGCTCAGGGCTGTGTCCAGTCAGGTTTTGGTATCTCCAGGGATGGAAACTCCAAAACCTCACCAGCCAACCTGTGCCAGCGTTCAACAACCCTTATAGTAAAGACTTTTTTTTATATTTAAATGTAATCTGCTGTATTTCAATCTGTGCTCGCTCATTGCTTCTTGTCCTGTCA
>VZTV01110016.1:2761-13721 GCA_013400875.1 Anhinga rufa
AAAAAAAAAAAACCCAAGTACCTCATATGCCATGCCCATGCTGCTTACTGCCACAATTCTAAATTCAAAATTATTTTGCTGATTCTTTGTCTCATACGTGCTTGATTTGTTCTGGGGTCTTCTCAACACTACTCTTGTATCGTTTTCCCACCAAGCGTGGAAAGTGTCAGTTGTTAGCTGATCTGCAGGTAGGAGTATGAACTCTGCTCATTTTTAATCTCCTGTTTTAATTCTGTTCTCACACTGAGCAGCAATTTAAGAAAGGCTAAGGTCATTCCAGTTTGCAAAAGAAACGCTAGCTCATCTCCAGAAGGCTTTTTGAAGCTATAGTTCCTGAGATTTTTCAATTTACTAAGATTCAAGAAGCTAATGTTTCTAATGTGCATTTGTTCCCCTTGCTTTTGTAGCTCTTGCCCCAGAAATCTCCCCCTGGTCCACATGAACACACTTTTTGACCAGCAGCTGACTGACCTCACTGGTAAAGCTGAATCCAAGAGTGCTGCAGGCACAAAAGTTCACAGCAGAAAACAGCATCTACACTCAGGCAAGAACTTACCATTTTCTGGACTTCTGCCTCTCCCTCCTCCTTCTCCCCTCCCCGGCAGAGCTGCAAGTGCACTTTCCACTCCCGACAGACCGAACACACAAGCACATTTGCAACAAGCAAACTCTTGTTAACCGCAGTGTCATGCACGGGGTTCAAACCCCGTCATGCACAAAACCCAATTCCTTTGGCAGTCAAAATTTCCCCACTGTGAATTACCAAAACTCATGACTGTCAGACTGCGAGTAAAAAGTAAGGTAAGTAAATAAATACAGACAATTTGACAGTAACCAGGAAAGCCCTTGCTGTCACACAACAGCTTCTCAGCTTTTAACCTGCCTCACCACTGTAGACTCAACAGATCTCCTCCACCACACTCTGCTTACACAGTTACTATACAGAAACATTATTTTCAGTATAGGAAAGACTCTAAAACCAGATACTCTGCAGCTCTTCAACCGGTTCTTGTGATTCTTTACAAGTCCATCCCCAAAGACCAAGCACTGCGCCCTTAAGAAGTATTTCAAGTCCATTTCAAAAGGAATCATACATTATGCAAAGCTCCTTTTCACAACAGAAACGGAGCCTACAGATCCATGACAGAAAGTCAGTAGACATACAAATAAAATATAAAAACAGGACTCGTGGCACTGTATTCTGTGTTTTCCTCAGCCACTCACTTTCTACGTTATCCAAACCTGAATCTCCAGCCCATAATAACACTGCGGTCAGATGTGCTCATCCATACCATACAAACACTCTTCATATGATCGCATACTTGAGATACTTGAAGACATTATGACAGTAGCTAATTTTAATTGTTAGATCTTTATCCATGAGTTTATTTTTTTAATACATCTGATGTTAGTCCAATGATTGCAAAAATATCCAGTAACTAGTTTCCTTTTTATTGGAAAAGTTTGTACCTATTGTAGTTAACGAAACTGAATTCTAGGAATTAAAGCTGACTCTCTTTGGATTTCCTTGATAAGAACTGATCTCAAATCAATTTTGCCCAACCAGAGCTTTTGACCTGAGAGAAGAGGAATCCTTGTGTTCTTTTAAGCATGGCCCATGAAAATCTCAGGGTAAAAAACACTGTTCTCCCTCTGAACATGCTTCATCTGGAGCTATACCGTTGATGCCCAAAACCAAACTACCAGGGACTATACGCAGGAAAGAACATAAAAGAAAAAAACCCCAAATATAGTGTATTATTACTCCTGCAGCATTATATTATTTGTGGCTGAGTTCTATTTCTGTTAGCTTTTAAGCGGACTCATGTTATACAGTTAAGTATAATTTCTATATTTGACCTCCCCTGAGATCGCCTATTATGATTTTATGGTGTTAGTGCATTTCATACAGCAGCTGAACATGGAGAAAACACCCTCGAGCAAAGACAAGCTGGATGATACTTCCACAGACACTGTACTGAAGAGGGCAGGGAATATCTTTTTTTTCCCCTTTTCTTTTTTTCCCCCTAATCACATTCATTATTTTGTGGAAGAGATCAAACCTATATTTTGGTATGAATATGTAAATCTTGAAAAAAAAATGCATGGCTGTTCCTCTCAAAATGTACACCAACCATTACTGGGAAAGGGCAATGAGAAAGGTTGAGCATGCTAAAATAATCATAATTCTATTTCAATCTTTGGAAGTTAAACAGTCCTTCAGAAGGGTTGGGAAAAAATGTTTCATCGCGAACGGATTCTCCTTTGGTTTTACTTTCTACTGCAAGATCTTATCCAGCCTCAGGCATGACAAGGAACAGAGAGGGCAGCAGAGAAACCCTCTGGTAGCCGGAGAGACATACCCATGTACAGCAGAACTTTTGCTTTCTCTGAAATGCCACATTCCAAGCCTAAACCAGAAATCTCTGCAGTATTCTCTGTAAGCATGAGGCTTTGTACAGAGGGGCACAGGCACTAATTGCCGTGCTTACAAGCCCAGTAGCTGATGCACCCATGCAGTCTTAACCAGGCTCCAAGCTTTGGTTCGTCTCCACAAAGGCCATCTCATGACAGGTTTTCCACTTGCTTGTTTAAAAACAAACAAAGAGTACTCTCCTCTTCCTTCTCTCACTCTTGCTACTTCAGTCTGATCCGTTCTTTTATCATCTCCCCCCTCTAGCACTTCCAGCACTCCCATGCATCCCAGTGCCGGCCTGGCCTCTCCTTCGTTGGCTGTTATCTCTTCTTGCCACTCAACACCTCCTTCCCTTGAGACTTCCTGCAGCTCCATGAGACCCTTCTGCCCACACCTCTCCCCACACCCCTGCCAAGACTCTCTGCCTGCACAGTTTAAGGTCACAGGGGAGTGCTGCCTGGATGTGCTTAAGTACAACGTGGCCTTTTGCTTTACTATTTCTTCTGCAGTACCATTCTTAAAACTCTGATTAGGGGCATGATGAGGTAGGTACGTAGCAGCAAGAGAAGCAGCTAAAGCCCCACATTCAGCTGAATTCAGCACTCCTGATTAAAAGGGTTGCCCCCATCCTCCCCCACCACATCGCTTGCCACGATTTAACTCTTGCTCTCAGGCAAGCAAAGGGAAGTGCAGGGCAGGAAGCTGCTCCAGCAGAGGATGCACCAACCTCCTCCTCCTCCCAGCTTCGTCTTCAGACAGAGCAGAGAAATGCGAGTCACAGTCCCGGCTTAGGAGGGATTATTAATGTAAAAAGACTAAAACAGGAACTGGAGAGAGACCTTGATTTCAACAGGAAAAACTGAAGAAACGTGCTCTTCACTGAGTTGTTCAATGCTTCCTATTAGCTCATTTGAAATAGGCCTCCTAGTAAATATAGACACGGGGAGAGTTTATCCCTGTTTTTGTGGGGGATTAACGGTAGAGCTGGAATTAGGAGTCCAAACCTTGTGAGTCTACTCCCATGCTCAACCAGCTGGACAACGCTGTATACGCAAGCTTAAAATGGCTTTTGATGGCATGCTTGTCTGCTGCTTACCAAATGCCCATAATTTTTATTTCTGTTGCATTCGGAAAAAGCTACAGAGAGGGTTAAAAGTGTAATGATGAAGGCAAGGTTAAAAGAAAAGCCTGCGTCCCAAAATCAGAGCTCTTTGCATTTTTGGTTCTGCACTTGTACACATAAGACTCTACTTAGACATTAAAAGACAAAATACTACTATCAATGTGAAACCTCTAAGAGCCTTCTTCTATGGTAGTGCTCACAGGCAACCAACAAATGCATTTCACAAAAGCCAAGTGGCATGAGCAATCTGACCAACATGCAAGTGTTAGAGCACTGGTTCACAACCAGTACAGATCACTAATAGTCAAAACCACTATAACGCTAGCTAGCCAGTCACCTCAACTTTTGTTGAGGCAATATTTGATCAGTTCGCTCACTGGTATTGTGACTGTAATTACAGACTGGATAGGCATAGTAAAGTCATACTTGCTCAACAGATGCAAAAAGATTTACTGTCCTTTGATTAAGCTGGTACCAAAAAAGAAGTCCATGCCATGTTAAAATAAAATAAAAAAAAAAATCCTGATTCAGACGACATTGCTGAGAAACTACAATCTGAGCACTCAGGATCAACGTTAGGAATGACCAAGCATTAGGGACACGGAGAAGAACCACCATTAACTTTAAACATTTCCTTTGAATAAACAGTTTTCTATTAGTGACACTGAAAACAAAGTAAAAACTTTGTACGGTGTTTGGATTGTAGTTTGGGGCTGATTTTGAGAAAGGTCTTTTCCTTGTGGGGAAGACAAAGTTCCAAAAAGTGATCGCAACCCAAAACATCCCAGATATACAGCCTGTGGAGTGGCACTGGCTTCATAGTCTTAAGGCAGTTCCCAAGCTGTTTAATACTAGCCTGAGAAATGAACACATGCATAGAGGTGGAACCAGTTTAAAAGAACAACTCTAATGAAAAGCAATTAAGCAGTAATTGTACACTGGCAGTAAATAGCTCCCCACCAATATGCCTACTCCTACTAGCATGTCTACTAGTTATCATGGACAGTGTTCCAAGCTAAACTGTATATATATCATGCTTACAAACACAGTAAAGGGAAAGCATGCTGAGCAATACCAAGGGGAATTTCAAAATCAGGCCCCATATGCACCCTACCTTGAAGGGAGCTAATATTAAGGGGCATGCTTGTGATAACCCTAATGTATACTGAACAGGAGAGCTTTTTTGGAAGCATCAATACTAAAGGCAAATGTACAGAACAAATGAAAACACGGTAGAGATGTGCAAGGGGGAGAGAAATCATGCAGGAAGAGGAAGCTTGATCTTAGTGCAAAAGGAGGTGAGACATCAATGAATGTAGGAAAAGCCAGGCAGGGCTGAACATGGAGGAGCAGCAGTCCTCCCACCCCGGCTCCTAGGGAAGCGGGATTACAGGGCAGCCTAAAAGCCCTGACTTTACAGCAAAACAGAACAGATCAAAGAAAATGACAAGTGCAGACCTGCCTGTTTGGACATTAACACTAGTTTCTGGTTGAATTAAACCCATCACTTGTGAATAACTGTCTAAAAAAACTTTTTCAATTTCTATCAAAACAGCTGTAAACAGGAAGGGGTAATATCCTGTCTTCTACTTATTTAGTATCTGAGAGGCATCTGCTGCACTCTGAACTCCAAACCAGCTGCTTTCTGCCACTGCAACGTAAGTCACAGACTGTTCTACCAGGCTCAGTTCAGTGACTCAGGTTTTTCAAGACATTAGGCATGTTTAATTAGTAGGCTGTAATGCAGACTAACGTTGAGCAAAACTGGTTTAATTTGTATTTAATTACAGCAGTAGATCAAGCCACACAGGTCTGGCATCAATTTCAATAGATGAAACTAATGAATGCTCAAGGTGTCTGAGAGAAACAGGAATTTCAGCTAAGTGAAAATGCCAGTCCCTACAAAGACAAGAGATCGCAAGAGGGCAGGGAGGTATACTCCAGAGAAACATAGGAAGAGAAGTCTTCCATTTTGACATGCCAAAAATACTTGGCGATGTAGGTAAAGGAATTAGATTTATAAATGGCATGGAATTGAGAACCCAGAATTGGATGCACATAACTTTTTATTAATAATAGTTGTATTATTATTAATAAAAGACATGAAACAAATCACTGGACTAAAGCAGGGAAAAAAATCCCAGGGTGCAGACCAAAACCCACATTAATCCAAACCAGCCAAGTGCCCTAACTCCCAGGCTACACAGCCTAGGGGGTTTCTTTCCCAATTTCTTCCTTTCTGGTCCCATGACCTTCACTTCAGCAGGAGGGATAGGAAGTGCTGCTACTTCACACCAGCCGAGTGACTGAAGCTCACGCACTCTGACTGCCTTCAGCCTGAAAAGACCACTTCACGAAAAGAACCTATCATTGTCCTTAAGGAATTAAAAACAAAACAAAACCAAACCCCCAGGGTTTCCCCTTGGATCAGTAGGTTGAAGTAGCACAGCACCTTTGCTAGATCTGCCCCAGGGAGCCTGCAGCAACAGCAGGAGGAGAGGACAACGGGTGGCAGCAACCTGCAGTTACGCAGATCAGGTGTCACCCAGTGTGGTGGGCTGAGACCATCCATCAGCTGGCTACGACCATCAAAGGCAGCATTCATGTTCTACCTTCTCTTGGGGTTCAAAACACATCTGGGAGAGGTCTGCAACATTTCAGAAGTGCCTTATACCTGCTACTTCCCACACACACACACAAGCTCTTCTGATGTGTTAGGTATGGCTGGACAGGTTATGCCAGAGCATAGCTTAGATGCTCCAACAGATAAAACTTACTGAAAAGACACAAAAGCCAGTTTGAAGCAAAAATCAGCATGAACTTAAGTGCACTGTAGTTTTCTGCAGAGCACCATTCCAACTGTACCTGGCTCTGTCACATCATATCAGACAAGGAAGACCTGTTCATAAATTAGGGTGCAAAATAATTATTCTGTTTGGGAACAAGTGACAACCATATCCCTTATATTTTAGGCCAAAGCAATAAGAGTTAAAATATAAACCCTCTCATGATCACTGCACAAATTCTCTTTGTTACTGTTATAAAAATCCCAGCTCAGTCTTATTTTATTAGATCCTTGCAGGCAGCTCAAGAGAAGCCGCTGACACCGGTGTAGTGACAACTCTCAAGCTTGTGTCTGAGAGCAGTTGGTGCTACCTCCCGCAGCCTTGTGATGCGGGCTCCAACTTCTGCATCGCTGGAGCCTCTCTCTGCTCCCTGTGTCACTGCGTTTTACAAAGTAAAGTGGAAAGCCATCTAGAGAAAAGCTTGATAACAACCGTGGCTGAGAAAAAATAAAAAAAACAACAAAGAAATAAGACATCATAGGCGGAGGAAAGAAAATGCAAAACCAAGAACTTTGAAAGCTTTCTACTGATACATGCATGAACTAAAAATAATCAAAGCACCTGCAAGCAGCAGGCACAGACTTCATTTAACAGGTGATGAAAGACATTTATATTATTTGTAGGAAGGTGCAAGGCTTCCATGGCAGCAAAGAAACCAAAAATAGAACATTTGTTATCAGTTCTGTACTCTAAACTGATACCTCACTGCTTTTCTCCCTCCAATATTTTTCCTACTGGCTTCTTTTTAAACAAGATATAATGACTAACAGATGCTACAGCAGTGCAGTCCTCGATGAATGGGCAATTAACAGATGAAAGTTCAGCAGTTGTTTCCAGTTACAGTCAGATGAGCTGTACACTCCTCATCCTGTAAGTGAGGGAAGGGGATGAGCAAGGCAACCTCCGCCCCTGTTCCCCACTGTAAAGTGGTACACAGTGGTCCATACTGAGCGGGGACTTGGAAGTGCTGAGATAAAAAACCTGAGTGGTTCTGATTTGTTTTAGGTGTTGTCTCCAGAATTTAAGAATTGCAAATACTTACAATACTAACTGTGCCAAAAACTTAAGAATATTCACTACAATTAGTAAAGCTGATTAAAATAAAAATCAGTACTAGACATCTGATATCGCCCAGTGAATTATATATATATTATTAAGATTCATTACAGTTTGTTCCTAAAAACTTTTACCTTTTCTACTGTAAATAAAGTTTGTGAGCAGGTAACTTCTGAAGCTCTGCTGATCTTCAAAACGCCATTTATCTCCTACAGCGTAAACAAATGAGCAGAACTACAAGCAGGATATGGAGGAACTGCCACATGTGAATGAATACAATCTGTGGCTTCAAATAACTAACCCAGTTTAGTTGCTACTCCCACTACTTGATAGCTGTCACAGTTTTCATTGCTGCTTAGCTAACCTTAGAAATAGACAACTGGGACTTGTTTGCCATTTCTGCTTCAGGGTTTGGTTGTCAAAAACATAAGTCGCAACCATGAAACCAAGCAAATAATACATAAAGCAAGGACAAGCTTGGTTAGTCCTCATAATTATTCAGCTGAACTTTAATTATTGCAAGAATAAGACCAAGTGCCTCAAAAGATTACAAATGAAGAGTGTTGTTCCATACATGCAAATCAGAGTAACATTGTTATGGTTGAAAATATCCCTATTGTCATAAACACACGGTGCTGAGACATTCACTGTTTCAGAAACAAAAAAAAAAGGCATTACTTTGTGGCATTATATTACCCAGAAGAGATCTCAGCTAGCAATAACGTGAATGACTCAGGCCACACATGCTTATAGGTAGCAGCGGGCTGGGAAAGGGGTTAATAAAACTCAACCTGTAATTCCTGAATTACTTTGGAGCTAAAAATAATGTTTTAAAATATTTTCTTCTGGGGGAGGCAGGGGTTGGGAGAGAGAGTACAACATGCTTTATTTTAAGGACTGTAAGGAGAGTTTTTAAAAAAAGAAACCCTAAAAACATTACCACTATAAATCTGATCTTAAGACAAAAATTACTATCTAACAGTACTAAATAAAAAATCTATTTTGGATTAATCTATTTTAGATTAATTAAATCTATTTTAGATTAATGCATTTATAAACAGACAAGGATTTTTTATGTCCTCCAAACTGTGGACTATCAACCCAGAAGCTGAACAAAAGTCCTGAAAACATACTCATAACATTAACTGCTCTACAGAGTTAACAATAGTTCAGGACACTTTACTCAAAACCATTTATTAAAGAAAATATGAAGCCTTATATTTAAACACTTTAGTATTTATTATATCCTTTGGGAGTGGTTACGGAGAGTTGAACTACATACCAACTTACACCAAAATAACTAAATCTGTTTTAATTTCACACTTGGTGTTAATTCTCGGCAAATCTGCATGTGCACATTTATTTTGCAATCAGATACTTTTCCAAAATGTTGCCACTGGCATTCACGAGGCGCAAGGAGGTACTGCCAACACCAAGTGGTTATAAAGCAACAGAGGGCTGGCCAACAAAGCACTGGAGCTGGCCCATTTGATGTTTTTCTCTTGAATGCCACCAAAACTAGGGCCTGCTCTAACTCCTGTTAACTGGCAGCAGCCCAAATGGCAGCATTTGGCTGTGCTTGCTCAAATCATTCCCCACATTGGCGGATCAGGAGCTGTAAGGTGCCCCATGTGTGTCCTGTGCCACCTCCGTGCCAGCCAGTGATTTTGCCTATCTTTCTGTGGAGTCACGAAACCACTTTCTTTGGGTCATTGCTTCTTTTTTATATGTGTACACACACCAAGACAAAAGAGAAAAAGAAGTAAATTACTTTTTAAATGAATGCAAGTATGGGCCAACATCTCTTTCCTCAGCATAAAAAAACAAACAAACATGATTTTTCAGAGCTTATAAACTCCAGTTCTGCATGACATTTGTTTCCCTGAAATACAAACCTGTTTTTTGACATCCTGACTTATAGCTTGAGGCTGGTGAAGCCACTACTACTTTATGGTGTCAACGACAGTGCATTTTTCTCCTTGGTACTCTCCTGCACATCTAATCATCGGGTTCTGATATGGACTAACTATGGACCAACCAAGGACCACTGCAGCAAGAAGCTGCTGGTCACCAGCTGACGCATTTCAAAAGATCCATCTCCACCTACCACAGAATGGGCAGCACTGCCTTGGATGATGGACTGCACATCTGGCATCTTTATTATTTGCACCAACACCAAGATCTTCCCAGCATCAAAGAAGAAACCAGTCTGTAAACTGAAGTGGGAGTGGTCCCACCAGTAGCCTACTGGACAAGTCTGTCTGAACTGCCACTTCCTGGAGGGGAGAGCAAGGGGGGCTGCTGTGAGCTAGCACAGAGCTGCCACTTACACAGCGTGGATGAGCCAAACTTCTCCTGCCACAGCTGGGCACAAGAATTAAGACCTGAAAGCCATCACCACCATGTAAACGGGGCTGAAAACATGGTTGGCATGATACCGCTCAAGAAGTTGACCAATGAGTGAAGGACAGAGCCCAACACAAGGGAGCATGACCACAGTAGTGCACGTCATACGGAGTGGAGTAATGCCGGCAGCCTCATGATTAAAAGCTGTTTTTGAGGTAGTGAGTGTGAACAACGCAGGCAAGATAAGCACAGGTTGTCTGCCTATCTGTATTGGAGATCTCACACTTGCATGTGTTCAGGTATGTTTCCCTCCACCACAACAAATGTTTTACTGTATTTCCTTTATGCCTAAGTAGAGGAACTGTTCATTTTACCCATCCCCTGCACACAGCAGGCCCAGAGCTCCCAAGTCAATGCAGATCTCAGCACTCCGGCACAAGAGGTAACCCCTCCTGCCTCCAGCTGCCTCAGAAAGGCTACACACTTGCAACCTCCATTTTCAACCAAAACCAAAGAAAATTCCTAGCTTTTTCTGTGATCTTCAAGTATTAGTACAGGTACCGTGAACCTTGAAATGTCATTTGAATTTTCTATGCATACTGAAAACTTCACGTTCAGCTTAGAGATACTATTCTAAAGATTTTTTTGGTAAGTATTTGTCCATTTCCAATTTCTTGGTTGCTAGCAAAAGCCTTCTGAAAAATTTAGGCCTCCATGTTACAAAGAAAAAGTGCTAATCATCCTGCTGCCAAAAAAATATTGTCATCAGGGTACTCAGAAATAGCACCCTATCTAGACAATCTGAAGTCTATTATAGCAGATTTTCACATGCAGCTGTTGGAATTAGGCACACACCTTTCACAGTTTGGTATTTCTCACTCTCAGCCTTAATCTAATTTCTTTAAATATGCTCAACTTTTGTTCTGCCAGAAGCAGAAGGAACAATTTATAGGAAAGCCTCAAATTTTTAAATCAGTGGGTGTTAAACTCAAGGCCCTAAAAAATTCTAGACCCTATCTTTATCTTAGGAGTAATGTAAAATATTTTTCCCATTAGCACTTTTCATGCCTAACATTTCAAAAGCCACTGCAGACATTCACATCTACCATTCACAAACCTTTCATTGGGAATCCTTCAGAGATCCATATTACAAATGGAATAGGGAGGTTCACG
>VZTV01110018.1:0-12304 GCA_013400875.1 Anhinga rufa
CTATGGAAACAGATAGACAGTATCTTGTTTCTCCTGATGAAGCTATAGACCATGACTGGATTTATACCTTAGACTCAAAAATTAAAAAAGCTCCAAGTTCCCCCCATTTAGATACAGACAGTGTAGCTTCAGTTCCTATGTCTCATCTAGTCTTATCCAGGACAGGGCTACTTAGATGTATGAAAACAGGATTAAGCTCCTTTTCTCACAATTTAATGTGTCCAGAACACCTGTGTGGTTTCCATAGAGTCATACTAACATAGCAGCACATTTGAGCTAGTGAGTCCTCCTCTAAATGTGATGAGTGAGGAAGGATGTTGCTTTGAGCTATAGTTGAGAACCAACAGAACCTTCTCTCCCCCAGGTAAAAAAGGAATGAATTGATGAGATCAGGTTTGGCTAAAATACTGACAGTGGACATAAGTGAAGAGTTTATCAGAAGAGAAACAGAACTTCTGAAATACAGATTTTATGGTCATACAAAATCTGTATGAAATAATTATTTCATACAAAAGTAATAATTTGAGCTGGTCTACATATTCTCCAGCACAGTGTCAGCTATGAATTTCACTCCTGTGAAGCTAATGATGTTCTTCTGGGTGTGGGCAAATATTTTAGAGAGCACCCAGTTTCAATCAAATATTCTGCCATGGAGTAGAGAGGAATAGAGAAGATGGAAATGTCCAACTGTTTGACAAATGGCAGAGAGAATAACTACATGCTGGGATTAATGATCTTTTTAAAGATATTGCAGTGATCTAGTAATGGAAGAAATAACTTGGAACAAACATTGGAGATAATACCAGTTATGTAGGGGTTTGGCCCTGTTTTGAGTGGACATTTGCAAAATAAGACATCCATAATACCCTTCAAACCTGAAGCACTGAATATTTTTTTGACTCCATGATCTTTCAACACTGTTGTCACTGTTATGCCCCAAGTTGTGGAGAAGTAAGAAAGAACCACTTCACACTTTAGGGTGCTCATTTGCAAAGAGCACAGGATAAAAGCAACTGTGTCATTCAGCCTCTGCTTCACAAATGAAAATAATAGCTGAAATGTATGCCAAATTGACTAAACTAATCAACCACCCTTTTGATGGGGCTATTATGCAATCACTACACTTTCTTCCAGAACATTTATGAAATCACAGATGATGCCATCCAGTTTTTATAAGTATTAGTTCAGAAAATAGAGTTTAATTCCACCACCCCTCTCCCTCCTTTTCTAGTGTGTTATAATTAATAATGAGCCTCAATGTTGTTTTGCTTTTCACAGCTTTAAAGTCAGATCTGAGGCTGCTTTCCATCTTCTGTTCACTTTATAAATTTTATGGAAAGACAACTAAGTATTAAAATAACCACCTTGGGTTCAGGATCTACTTCCTTGTTCTTTAGTGAAGAACTGGGGAATAGGGATGATAAAACCTAACCTTTTTCATTTTTGGGGCTTTCTGTTGTATACATCCTTCTGTTCTGAAGGATTGTTCTAGCTTGTTCTAGCTATGACACTTCCTAAGTAGGGAGAGGAAGTAATTAATTATCCAAATACAATAACTGGTCCCATGAGTTGTGCCTATTTTTTTCCTACTATGAAATAACAGGTGGCGAGACACTGGAACAGGTTGCACAGAGAAGTTGTGAATGCCCCATCATTGGAATTGGTCAAGGTCAGGGTGGATGGGGCTTTGAGCAACCTGATCTAGTGAAAGATGTCCCTGCCCATGGCAAGGGGGTTGGACTACGTAATCCTTACAGGTCCCTTCCAACCAAAACCATTCTATGATTTTGTGGTTTTATGATAACATTAACAATGCAATGCAGGCAACAGTAACGAGCGTCACAGGAGCTTCAAGTGAGTGTTAGACAGCTTTAGTTGAAACAAGGGAGAATTTATCAGTTTTCACATTAAACTGTATGTAACACACCCTCTGTGTGCTGGCTGTTATGAAATAATTGTTAAAAGATATTAAAAGACTAATTGTATGTAATTATATAGAAAATGCATAGTCTTCTTTTTGATAATCTATAATAAAGACTTGTGCATGTTATCAATGACCTGTGGCTATTCATCACATTTCTAAGTGTATTATTACAAAAAGCCTACATGGAAAAGTACTGGTTTGACCACTACTGCATACAGAGCAGAATTTGCTTGAAAAGAGGAAGATTGGTCCTATGAGTCATATGAGTGAACCATATTGCTCCAAGATCTAACACTAACTCCGAACATAAGGTGATCCAGATATAAGGCTTTACTGCACTATTGCAAAGTAACCCAGTAGCACAACTGTTAAGACAAGATTTTAACCTAAGAACAAATTGTGGCATCTGCCCTTTAGTAAAAACAAGCAAAAGGCAGCTAGCAAGACCTGGCCAATAGTATGACCTGTTTGTGTTTAGTGCTTGTATTCAATTATTTAAATAAAATGCAAATGCATTAGAAAGAAAAAAAAAAAAAGAAAAAAAGGAAAAAGATTAAGAAATGAGTACCTTCCAGTCCCACAGAAACCCATCTGCTACAAAACTTCCCGGCATGTGGCACTGTATGCCCTCAATGCAGATAGTTCTTTTTCCAGCAGCAGTGACTAAATGTTTCACTACCACAGCTGCTTTTTGGCTCAGCTGCTGCTTACTGGTTGTACTTCAATTTCTCTTTTCATTTTAGATTTCAGTAGCCCCTTTTCCCATTATACTGAGTAATATATGAGTCTGAATGATGTGTGTAATGGGAAACTGATGTTATGTGTGTACTTTATTGACACAACTGACAAGAAAAGCCTTAGCCTACATCTCTAAGTAGTGTAATTTATTGCTCACTATCCCCTACTCACCCACATATAATAGTAAACGAGAGAAAAAGCAAGAAGAATTGTAATATTACTCTTTCCCCAAACACTTACAAACAAACAAACAAAAAAATCATTAAACCTGAAACAAGTGTTTCCTGCTTCTTACACTGCATGACTAGACACTAATGCCTAAAATTTTGCCCCCAAACAGGGAGGTGGTTGAAGCCCCATTTTTTCATGGCTTGATCTAAGTCTTGAAATGATTATCTGTTCAGGGATGAATGTCAGCTTTTTCACTCGAGTTTTGTTTCTCTGCTCCACAAACACCATATTTGTCCGTAAAATATAGTTATAAAATGGAATGAAATTCCATTAAACCTAATAAATTGAATGAAATGCAGTGGCAGATATACTGACAGCATTGGCAGATGATCATTAACATGGTTTTAACAAGTCAGTCAAGCTGTAATAATCAATAATATGCTTCACCCTAGTTCTTTATATATTCATAAGACACCTTTCTATATAAGTCCATCAATGATAAATTAATAATATCTTTTCAAAAAAAATCTCTTCTATAGGCAAAATGATTGATGACATGAAGAAAACCTAGCGACACAGCCTGGACTTCCTGTGTTCTAGAATCCCCATAATGCGTTATGACAATGGTTCAAGTAAGCCATTTTACTTTTCATTTGCAACAAGTTAGAAGCATGTATAGGTTCTATTACTGTAGCTCAGCTGGTGAGTGGTGACTATTTCTCAAAAGTAATTGTAAATTACTTTTACAATGTAATTACCATTACAATGGTAAATTGTTCGTTCATTATTGTTTGTCCCCATATAACCCACTGGGAGAAGACATGTCGCTTTAACAAACATAAGGCAGCATCATGCTGTGGATTTGTATCTTGTGAGTTGAATCCTGTATCTCTATCTTGCAACAGTTCATTAATCACTTTGCAATTGCAGACTGTCCAGGATGGCAGAAGTCACTGTTGGCATGTGGTTATATTACCTCTTCAACAATTTTGCATAGTAAATCAAGTTTTTGGTAGGGTTAAATCAGATCATCTATTGCTGTGGCAGATAAGATATAAACTGCATTAATGCAGCAAATTCTTACAAAAATAGTCTACGCAGCTCTGAGCTCCCAAATTAAGATCATCTCCAAGATGTGATATGTGTGTATGCATATACATAAGAAAATCAGAATATTTTTTGCATTTTTCCCTTCCAAGTAATTTTTATTATTTTGTATTTCCTTTGAGAATTTAGAAAACTGTTGAATTATGCCTCTTCTGCTTTGCCTCCCTTCTCACCTATGTGCTTTTCCACCTTTATATATGATTATTAGATTAATTGGGTTTGCAACTACAAAAGACCTTGCAGATAAGTAATCTGACCTGCATGAGTCACAACATAGGCTTTCACTGTTCCTACACCTAATCCTAAAACCTGTCATTGAACTAGAACAAACATTGGTGAAAGGTGCTTAGTTTTGATAAAGATTTCAAGATTTCAGCAGTGAAGAATTCATTCATTATAAAGGGTGAGTAGAGACACTATGCAAAGGTGGCTGGGGATTTGCATTTAAAATAGGAGTAAAATCTCTTTTTTTACAGCTGAAAGATTGAATTTGCTCTCCTGCTTTGGCATAATAACATTCAAACTGAATTTTCTATGTTCTTTGATTAGTAAAAGAGTCTGTAGCTTCTGCATAGAAAACAGAAAGAATGTTTCCTTTGTGAAATTATTCTGCTTTCCTCAGGTTTCTTTGGGCTTCTTTTAAAATGCAGCTAGTTAGAAGACGAGAATATTTCTCACGTTCCCCAATTTCAAGATGCTCTTTTCAAGTTGTTCTACTTTTCCAGAATAAAACTAGGAAAAGCTGGTACTATTTCTTCCTTCTCCTGTTCCTTCACACTCACATACTTTCTCAAATTGCTGGAAAACCATTAGAAAAGATAAGAACAAATGTTAGGGGTTGAAACTGTTACTTCATAAAGTTTTTCTTCTCCAAATGCTTTAATACTGAGTATTTAAGAGCATGAAAACACTTAATAAAGAAATTGTAATAAAAATGTGTTGCCACTTTTGGATTAAAACAAAAATTATAGAAATGTACCATCCATATTATTTACAATATATATTGCTTGGAATTCATCTGGACAATCCTTCCAATGTAAACTAAGTTTGGGGAATTGAAATTGAAAAGAGTTCTTTCCCTAATTTATATAGATGACTATGGAATGTCACCAGAGAAAACTAGTTGTTCATGTCTTCAGTGATACTTCTGTTCTGATGAAAGAGAGAGATGTAGTCTGCAAAGGTCTCTCCTTGACCATTCTTTACTGGCCTTTTTTCCTGGGACCCCACAATATTAGCATGGAGCCTTATGACGAGAAGCCTATTGCCATGACACAGGAAACAGGCCCTCATGAATCTTATGGATTCAAAATCCTCACATTTAATAATTTCAACTAAAAAAAAGAAATTTGCCTTATCATTGAGGGCTTCCATTGTCATAAAGAACCATGTGCATTTGCTCTGTCCTGGCAATAAAAAAAAAGGCATCTTAAAGCCCTTTGGGGACATCGTACTCAAATTCCTTCGAAGGAGAACACAAGTCGGCCATTCTGATCTCTAATACTAATACCTGTATTTAAAAATTACATATTCTAGCTCATTTGTTGAGACTAACAATAAATGTTCTGAGTTTAGTAAAACAATTGTATAAACCCTTTGGTGCTTTCCGCTAGCACTTTACATGTGCACTCCTGCAGCACATCTTATGAGAAGGAACAATCAGAAGGGGAGGGAGGATCTGAGGCAGGGATGTGGAAAGGACAGAAGACCAGAAATGTTTTGCTGTAGGAGTTCTGTCCCAGAGCTACAGAGAGAGACATCAATGCACTGCACCTGATGCGGGCAGATTAAGGTCAGGGCTCAGAAAAAGAACATGAAAGAACTGGAACTACAACTGCTAAGACACTATGGTGACTCACACAACTTTAGTTAGTGTGGAAATCAAATAGCTTGTGGCCATGTATTTCCATGTGTGGACATGAGGCAGTTATAACCATATTGCTTAGATAACCTCAGTTCTGACATTTCCTATTTTTGAGTAAATTTTGCATTTCAAAAATAACTTTTTTTTTTTTACTCCAGATAGAGATGTATAGACATATACATATGGGATAAAGAATAATTATTAATCATATCATGGGATATAAGGAGTTAAAGATATGTGGAATGACACATATCTTTATGTGTAGTTTCCATATAAATTATTTTAAGGGAATATATGGTTATAATGAAGCAAAAGCAGATACAGGTGAAACAAAACACACCACAATGACACTCTAGTGATCACAGATCAGCTCCTCTAGAAAAATAAATAAGGTCAGAAGGAGTTTTTTTCTTATAATTTTCATTTCATTCTTAACACTCCTGGTTTTCCAATTTCAGCTTCTCTCACTCTAACTTTTCCACCCTGCCTACTTATAAACATTCTTTTAAAGATATTGTTATTCTTACTATTAAAAGAGAAGCACTTCTTAGTGTCGAATTATTTGATGCTATTTCATTTTATTTCTCTCAGCAGCCACAAAGAATAAAATATATAGGTGTGAAATGAGGTTGAAAACATTGGGTATGATACAGAAAATAATTTAACTTTGTGACAATGTAACATGACCTATTCCACTTACATATAAATGCTTCATAAAAAACTTGTTGCACTGTGTTCATTTAGAAATTCAATATTACTGAACATATAGTTTTCAGATGTATTTTAATTAATATGTCCTTGCAAATTGAGAAAGCATCTCTCTCTCTGAAAACTCAATAGTCCATTGCAGTTAGACCTATGTAACACACTTTCTAGACAGAAAATTAGTGGTTTGTTTGGGTTTTTTTCCCCCCTTAACAAGGAAATACCTTAAATTGCATTATTTAAATATTTTTCTATGAAATTTGAACCAAAAGAACTACAAAACCAGCTAATACATGCACACACAATTTGTAATTCCTGTGAAAAAAAATATTGAATATTTGTTATCAGCTGAAATATTTTACTAAAAACAAAATATATCATTCTGTCTTCATTTTTAAATTGGATTTTGCCATCTTTATATGAAAAGTAATAATGACTTAAAGTCAGTCTGAGATGGAAATTCAAATTCTAAAAATTCTTACAGTACTAAAAATTCTGGGAGTGTTAGTTTTATTTACCTTTTTTGTTTCCTTTTTTACTGACTTCTCCTGAACAGAATAGACTTTTTGTTTCACTTTGTTTTAATACTTCACAAAACTGTTATGCTGGGTCTTGCACTCTAGAAGGTGTCAGAGAAGATCCCAATCATGATGTATCTGGATGTCTCCTGAGAAGGAGAATGTGGAGGTTATGTGAGACTAAGAGCTACAGCTCCTAAAGAGTGAAATGGTAGATCATGAAACAGGAAGAAAAAAGTGGGTCCAGACCAAAAGGAAGCATGGCGGCTCATGGCTTGAATGAGCATACTCTTTGCTGGGTAAAAAACTGGCTGGATGGCTGGGCGCAAAGAGTTGTGGTGAATGGAGTTAAATCCAGTTGGCAGCCGGTTACAGGTGGTGTTCCCCAGGGCTCAGTACTGGGGCTAGTTCTGTTTAATATCTTTACCAGTTATCTGGAGGAGGGGATTGAGTGCACCCTCAGTAAGTTTGCAGATGACACTAAGTTGGGTGGAAGTGTTGATCTGCTCAAGGGTAGGAAGGCTCTGCAGAGGGATCTGGACAGGCTGGATCAGACCAATGGGCCAAGGCCAATCGTATAAGATTCAACAAGGCCAAGTGCCGGGTCCTGCACTTGGGTCACAACAACCCCATGCAGCGCTACAGGCTTGGGGAACAGTGGCTGGAAAGCTGGCCGGTGGAAAAGGACCTGGGAGTGGTGGTCGACAGCGAGCTGAACATGAGCCAGCAGTGTGCCCAGGTGGCCAAGAAGACCACTAGCATCCTGGCTTGTATCAGGAACAGGGGAGCAGGACTAGAAAATTGATGGTGCCTCTGTACTCAGCACTGGTGAGGCCACACCTCGAATATTGTGTTCAGTTTTGGGCCCCTCAGTACAAGAAGGACACTGAGGTGCTGGAGATTGTCCAAAGAAGGTCAGTGAACTGGTGAAGGTTCTAGAGCACAGCCTTATAAGGAGTGGCTGAGGGAGCTGGGGGTGTTTAGCCTGGAGAAGAGGAGGCTGAGGGGAGACCTTATTGCTCTCTACAACTACCTGAAAGGAGGTTGTGGTAAGGTGAATGTTGGTCTCTTCTCCCAACTAACAAGTGATAGGACAAGAGAAAATAGCCTCAAGTTGCTCCAGGGGAGGTTTACATTGTATATTAGGAAAAAAATTTTCACCAAAAGGGTTGTCAAGCACTGGGACAGGCTGCCCAGGGAAGTGGTTGGGGCGTCATCCCTGGAGGTATTTAAAAGCTATGTAGATGTGGTGTTTAGGGACATGGTTTAGTGGTGGGCTTGGCAGTGTTAAGTCAATGGTTGGATTGGATGATCTTAAAGGTCTTTTCTAACCTAAATGATTCTATGATTCTGTGATACTATAAATTATAGGTTTGAAACTGGTGAAATTCATCGAACATTTAATGTTTATGTTTATATTTGCTACTTAAACTCACCTGTAGTGTTTTAACCTAACTTCATGACTTTGAGAGGTTTAAAAGTATGATGCTTTACTGCTTATGATTATATAACTGCACCTTTTTTTGTCTTTATTTTTTTTTTTTGCTTTGATAATTTAACAAGATAAGCCCGGTTTCACTTCTGACTGGTTAATGCATAAGTATGTAAAAACTATGCTTTGTTTCTCTTCTTTCTTTATCACAACAGTGGTTTCTTTGTGAGGGTAATGGAGACAGACATTTCACAAGTCTCAGTCTCTTACCCACATCATTTTATGATGTGACTCTTTTTGGTTCATTTCAGATGTCTTTTAAAAGCTTTTATTGGGCTTCATCTTGGGTCTTGAGCTGCTTAAATCTTATGTACATGTATCTTTTACTAAAAAGGGAGCTTAGAGTTTAAAAGATTACATTCCTCTTAATCTTTGTAACCAAGCCTCAGATGATGTCTTGCTGTTATGCCTCTGTCTTCAGGAAGATCATTGTGTGTGTGTTTGCCTTTTTTTGTTGTTGTTGTTCTTTTTTGTCAGCACAAGCCTTTCAGTTCTCTGCTTTGTCACTTCAGGACAATCTTACGTCCTTGCAAGAAGTCCACAACACTCACGGTGCAATAATGGCTATCATATTTTAAAAAAAAATACCCCAAACAAAGCCTCAGCCAGGAGAAGGAAGTGAGAAAATGGAGAAAATGTGGCATGATCTTGTGTGTGCTGTTCAGTGTTTTCATCCAAGGAAAAGAAATATTGCAGTTGTGACCAAGTCCTTTTCTGACATTACAACAGTGCAGTGAGACATCTGTGCCAAGTCTCTGTGACACCAGTGGCTACATCTATTCTCATAAATTAAAAGCACCTGGGATTCTTCTCGGGCACTGAAAGCAGCAGAATGACCCTGACCTGTATTGGCTTACCTCGCTTATCCTCTGAAACAAAGTAATTGAATGTGAACTACTCATTAGAAATCATCTCTGGATTAAGCTAATTCCTTATCCATGTCTGCGAAGTGATTCAAAGAGTTCTAGATTGCTTAGGTCAAAAATATGTCACAGGAAGGTCTAAGTGTATAAGCTGTAGCTGATCAGGTTCCTGTGACCAGATATATTCCCTGGCACTAAACAAGTTCAATTTATTTGTACAGATATTGCTGCAGGATCCTTGATAAAAATATAGATTTACTATTACAGTGTGATACACAAATGCCTCATGCTGCCATATGTCTTTCACCCTAGATGCTTCTGAAGACATTTACCAAGCAAGAATAAAATGCTATTCCTAGAGTAAAATCCCCTTTAAGTCCCTGGAAATTCTGTAGACACATTTAAGAACAGAATTTAATCTACTAGAGATGAGGATAACAGAGGACTGCAGTCAGCTCTGAGGTAAAACATGGACAGCTCCTGAAAGAAAAAGAGGGAAGGAATCTCTAGCCAGCATTCAGGCCAAATTCTTTTTCCATGGCCTGACTCTGTTTCTGTCTCATTGTATTAATGTCGTCTCAGCTCCAGATAGTGTCAGTGTCAGTTACATTCCCTTCAGTGAGCCACAAAAAGCACCTACAGCATTTTGTGCACTCAACCTGGAGGCAATCTGCTAACACTCAAGTGCTCATTGAATGGAAAATGATGCAACAGTTGGCTAGCTGGAATCATTATACTATGCAATAAACAACATGCTTTCCCGTTGTCTCCTCTCTTGCCCATCACCCTCATTGTATCTCATCATCCCTCAATGTATCTCATTCATAGCAGACTAGAGGGTTAAAAGTCAGGTAAGGTAATAGAGAATAAAAACCGCTGAGGGTGAACATAACCAGCTGAATTGGTCCTCCTTAGGTTTTAGTGCATAATGTCCCAGAGATTGTGACTCTGCTCAGAAAATAACATGACTATCTCTACTTTATCCTCTTTCTTCTCAAATTGTCAGCATATTTGGGATGTTTCTTTTAACATTGTGAGGAGTTTTATTAATGGATTGAGAAGTATATTGCTTTGTTTTTCTTAGAAAGGACAATAAAGAATAAAATTTGCTTAATTTTTCTCTAGATTATTTTTTTATTCTTTTTTATGTGCTTGTACAAACCATCTCCCCCATAAAAACCCTCCCTATCCCTTTTTGAAGTGTTCCAACTAAAAACCAAAGCAAAACAACAACCAAGCCAACCTAACTAACAGCCAACCATTTTAAAATGAAAGTATGGTATGTTACAACACCTTTTTTTAAATAGAATATACTATTTCAATATCAAGAGGATTCCTATTAGTGATAATCATGTCAGTCATTGGTCTTACCATTTCCCTATGGTGCCATGTTCAGTGTGAAAAAGACTGAGCTTTGCCCATTTTTTGTAAGGAAGTTACACCAACAATGCTGTCTTCCGGCACACTCTACTTTTGTAGATATTAATAATTGTCTTGATGTAGCAAGTTCAGCTTTCAAGTACAGTTATGAGTCCTACCACTATGACAAAAAAAAAATAAATGTCACAGCTATTGCAGCAAGTGGCTGAAAATTGAGAGCATCTGAGGGCTAGCTAGGAGACCTAAGACAATAAAAAGTGATTTTTGCTTGTATAGTTCAGTAACTCCTTATTTCCTCATCCTAGCCACATTCCCTTCAGAGGTGCAGCTATGAGTTGTCCTTGCCCAGAAGATGAAATGGAACAGTTCAGCCCTGTGTTCTGAGCTTTGGCACCTTCTTCTCTCTCTGTTTCCTCTCTCTTTTGCATCCAACAGAAATATGGTCTTTAAGATTATACTAGGACTTGCTCAGGTGACAAGTACAGTGCATTGTACAGGGTAGTAAACACTTCTGCTGTTGAGCTTTGCAAATAGAAATCAGATCTTCCTGTCCCAAATGATTTGAAAACACCTGCCCCAGAACAGATGGTTTAATCAGCATCTTATGTACAGTTTCACTTCTCTGACTGCCATGAAAAAGTGATACAGTGTGGATTTCTCATGTGGAGACAAGCTTTGAACCTGAAGGCCAGCCTACAATGCAGAGGAGCCCATGACATATCAAAGATGCAGAGCTGAAGGCAAGTGTTTTCTCATAAAAGTCACGTCAACTCAAAGTTGCTCTCTGGAATATGCTGGAGATATGTCTTGAAACAGATGCCTGGCGGAATATTTAGGCAGTGGCCTTGCAACCCCATGGGGTGGAGAGAAGTTTTTGACCCTGGAAAGTAAACTTCAAGTTTGCATACACAAATATTTGTGACTTTCCTGTGGAATTGTCTATGCTATATCCACAGTGTAAGTGTGGGATTCCTACAACTGGGAGTTCATGAGATAGTGTTATTGGCAAAAAGCCATCTTCCATGAAGCAAAAATGCTGATAAAGTATTATGTCTCTATTAAAGCACTGACTGGCCAATAAGGTATTTCAGGAGACACATGATTGAAGCTTCAGACTTTAAGCCTCTCAGAATCATAGAGGGTGACACTGTGATAGATGTGACTTTCCAGTCCAGGCTCATCTCATTTCATTTTAACACACCCAGATATCCAAACAGAAAGACTAAACTGTAGGTCCCTTCCAACTGAAATATTCCATCCTATTCTATTCTATTCTATTCTATTCTATTCTATTCTATTCTATTCTATTCTATTCTATTCTATTCTATTGATACTTTTTCAGAAAACTGAGAGAACTGATGGTGTCTGAAGGGTTTTCAGACCCTGGATGGACTGCACTTCCCTTGGAGGTGTCTGTAGAGACCAGGGTCACTAGCCTCCCACCTTGAGTGCCTCAGTTGTGTACCAAAAAGTTAGGTGGAATTTATCCAGGCCTTCGTACAAGCTTAATATACAAGTGCCCTTTCTATATTAAGTCTTGTA
>VZTV01110026.1:0-10906 GCA_013400875.1 Anhinga rufa
GCGCCTCACGCAAGGACCCTGCGGAGCAAACTGCACCCTGTTTAAAAAGCTAACCTCTTTGGGAGCGTCGCATTGTGGTTGCACCGGCTGCAGCAGCCACTACCACAGCAAGGGAAAATAAAAAGCCTTCAGCACATTACTGTGCCCACTGCAGTCCCTTCAAGTCACTTTTTCCTTATCTTTCGTCGTTGCCTCGCTACAAGCAATGTGCTCTCAGGAGCAAAGAGCATCCTTTCATGTAATGCATGTCTACCGTATCCAGCTGAGTGAGGCCCTGGCCTCTGATGGCAATTTTTAGGCTCACACTGACAAAAGTAAAACCAGGCAATTTTACTTCTTATATGTGCAATAACAATCAGGATCTCTAAACCCTGGTTGAAGCCGCTGAGCTCCTTTCATCTGCTCGTGGTGCTGCCCCAAGCAAAGCCAGCAGCCGAGAAGCTCCCCGTTGTGCTGGACGAAGAGAAGCTGCTTTATGAAGGCTGCTGAGCCACAGCAAAGCTCCCGATCGCAGGCTCCTGGGGGGAGATGAAGCCAAGGCTAAGGGACCTGCCGCTAGACCTTCCACCTGCCAAATCGCGGCTTTCACGCTGAGGTTTTTAAATGGAGAGACCATATGGTACGAAGTGAGGGAAATCGCCCAGCACTTACTGCCCCCTTTGCAGGTGCCAGGAGTGTCTCTGAAGCTTCCTGCAGATTGTACCAAAACACCAGGTTGCTATTTGAAGTTGCACTTGTTACTTCTCATCAGCTAGCAGCCGCAATGAATTCAAATGCTCAGGAAACTTCTAAGTCAGATTTCTTCTTGCCCTAAAGAAATGCTCACAAAATGAATGCTCAGTTTATTAGCTAGTGGAATCCTCAGTTAATGATCCGAGACAGAAACAGTGACATGTGTGCGAAAATAGGGTGAGAAGCGTACCTCAGTGCCAGCCATTTCATGGTTAGCGGTGGCCTCAGTGCTTCTAGAAGCCTCCCCTGTGTCTGAATATTAGGGTACCACTTTGTAACACACTTAATCTGACCCACCTGTGGGCTACTACAGACAGGAACGCTTTCACTCCCGCCACGTTTACCCCAAATTACCACCATAGAGCTTTGCTATGACATCATCAGTTCACTGATCCTACAGAAAACTTTTTTGGTGGATTTGTGTCCTAGTTTCCCTACAGGGGGGAAGAGGTCTGTATTGCTAGTTGCTAGGTCTTGGGGTGGAAAAAGAGATTATCCCCTTTGGCGGCAGCCTGCAGCTGCGATCCAGCCTGCTCTAAAATGAAACTTAACTACACCCTAAATGAAACTTCACCGTGTCGCAGCTGGCAGCAGCCAACACTGCAACACATACCTCGGGCAGAAACCTTCTGGTCACATCCGAGAGGTATCAACCCGGATCTGCAAAGCCGCATCTGCAGCCCATCCGCACAGATCACACATTTGGTGAACTGCGCTGCCCTCTACTAGCTAAGAGCAGGGCTGAGAGAAGCAGGAGAGGGCACTGCTCACGCTGGACAGACAGACCACTCCTGGGCCGTTGGTTAAGGGGCCACAGCATTTCTCAACATCGCAGCTGTGACACGCTCCTAGGAAAACGCAAGGCTTCTCCTTATTCCCTCTGCGAGCAGGAGTTCTGCTCAGAAAGGTAAACCCAGCTCAGACCTCTACCCAGGAAACTCGTCGCCTGATGTACGAGCACCCACCTCCCACAGCCTGAGGAAGAGAAGTCTCACACCCACGTCACCATCACCAACACAACTGGTAGATCCCGGTGAATGATTTCAGAGTACTGCTAACGCCCAACCTGTCACAAGCAAGCAGGAAGCCCAGAGCTGAAACCTTGCCTCCAGCTAGACGGCGTTTTAACCCTTCCCTCTCTGTCACCACCCCTGATTCCAGCCTTTTGCTTTAAGACTCCTACCGATAGTAGTCTCTCAATCGCAGCCCACAAGAATTAAAACCCACCCATGCAGTTTTCTACAGCAGTACCAGGCAAAAATCATCAGCCCTCTAACGCTGTCTTGACCTTCCAGCCTGGCACACGAACACCTGTAACAGCGTGGATGGGACTGCTACACGAGGGAGGGGTGTGCCTGCACCAGGGGGTAGAGGAGGAAGTAGTTTCTGGAGAGGTCACATGGGAATTAGTAATTCAGCTTCCAGGCTCCCAACAGTAACATCAACTGACATTTTTTGAAATATAATCCATTTAAACAGAAAGGAGGACACATCTCTCTTTTTTTTTTTCACCCCCCTCTTAAAAGCCAGGACTAAACCTGTACTTGAATTAAAAATCATGGTTTTGTACTACTGCAATAAAACACCCATCTAAAACAAACCAGGAACACTTGCAGACGCTCCATGGCTTCAGCCCATCTTTCAAACACTGCTTGCCCCCCCTGCTCGTGCTGACTGACAATTTGATGCCGGGTCACCCACAACACGACAGCAAGCTCACAGACCTGCAACCCACCCTTCTGGAGAGAGGAAGCTGCAGCTGGTCACTGCTATCGTAACTAGTGAACAGTCTTCCCCTTCATCTAGTTGCAAGTTCTGCTAGAGCAATTGGATTACAAGAGGCTCACTGCACCAGAGCCTCCATCTCTCAACATGCCATACTGAATCTCACGATGGGGGGAAAAAACTAAATGGCCCAGTCAAGCTCTTGCCAGTCTTGGTTTTCCAGAAAAGGCTGTGACGGGTTGTGACACATCCCCCAAAGCCTGGCGCTGACACATACTCCTCAGCCAAAACCCATCACTCACCATGTCACATCGCCGATTTAGATGGACAAAATTGCTCTTTGTACCATTTCTGAAGGAATCGGGTACCTCAGCCTTGAGGATCTACACAACTCACTCTCCGAGCTCCGCAGGTCAGGTGCAGGGGCTCCCCTGCCCAGGGCAGGAGCTGGGGCAGAGTGGAGCAGAGCAACACCACACAGCGGGGCGCGTGGCCGCAGCCAGCCCTTGCGCAGCAGCATCTTCTAACCAATGCAGGTACCTGCTTCCTCTGCTCTAGTCAAAGCACCAACACCTGTATTTAGTGGCACTGTTGAAAACCTCAGAGGAAAAAAAAACCAACCAAACCAAGACGACTTTACAGCAAACACCTGTGTTAAGAAAAAAGCCAGCAAGGATCAGAATCCACAGTTGCCTTCTGTTTTAAGAAACTGGCATCTGTACACTCTAAGTTACCCAACAGCTTCCTGCCCAGGTTTCAAACCTCCACTGTTGCAACAGTCTAAGCTAAGCCTATATTTTTGTCTAATTCAAGAGATTGATGTACTTTTGTCCCAAACTTTGTAAATTAAGTTGTGCAAATACTTGGAAAAGAAATAAGGGAGTTCAGAGTCACAAATGAAGACTGACCAAAACCAAATCCTTTATTTCCACAACTGTATAAATGTGCTCCAAGCATGTGTCCAACACAAGTTAGGAAAACAAAACAGAACATGCCAGTTGCAAACTAGATCAGTTCACCAACGTGCCGACTCCTTGGTATTAGGCTTAGTTACACAAGACCAGTCACAGTAAAAAGATACATTTTAAGAGTACAAAGAGTAGCAGGATGTTAAGCCATTTCAGCTTGTGCACATACAAGTCACACTTCTGGCAGAAAATGCAGAGAAGTTTGCATTATTATGCTGGAAGCTATGTTGCATCACTTTAAATGGCGTCAATATCAATATCGTCATCTTTATTGTTTGCAGGCTTCACAGTTTCAACTTTAGGTACACTGGCAGTTGTAGAGTACACCACCTGTGGAGACAAGACACCGACTTTCACTGCCGTGCCTACTGCCATGGTTAAGCACTAGAACAGTTTTAGCATCAGGAGATGCAACACCCCCCACTCAGCAGCGCCCCTGCCTAGCGCACTGCTCCACATTCTGCAAC
Source organism: Anhinga rufa (assembly GCA_013400875.1). NCBI lineage: Eukaryota > Metazoa > Chordata > Aves > Suliformes > Anhingidae > Anhinga > Anhinga rufa. The sequence goes on from VZTV01110026.1 coordinate 3,893, forward strand.
ACGCCGCACAGCGCCTTCCGGTGCAAGGTAGTGTTTGCTGTATAGGAAACCTGAGTACAGGCAGGCTGAAACTACACCTTAACATCTGTCTTTAGAAGGCGGAGGCGTGCATGCGTGTCTGCAGGAAGCAGGATCTCACATCCAGGAACAAGAGTAGGTACTACTGCAGGAAAAACAAATAACCCACATGCAAAAAGAAAAAATCCCAGCCCCCGTCAGCTGTAGCGTAGCCAACAGATTTTACCCAGGCCTACGCTGTGAGGAGAACAGCCATTTGTTCTTTCATCAGCTTTTCTGACAAACACGTGGCTTTACACATAATACGTTTTGTCAATCTTCCACTCTGTGAACCACTACTGTGCAAGAGACTGTTTGTACCACTCCACAGTGACAGCCGTGGGCTATTAAGAGGCACCTGTACTGTTACAAAACCCATCTTCGACAGATGAGCGACTCTGTAGCAAAAATGCTCTGATGAAGCGTTAGGAAGGAGGTGTTCCTCCAGCTCCCAACATGCACAGTGATACATGAATAAGCCATTGTACTGCACACCAGGATGAAGTGCAAGACTTAAGCATGCAGGAGCAGCAGAGTCTTGGAGTTGTTCGCAGTGAGCAAGCCTTTCCTACCTCTATGTTTTCATCTTCATCCTCTTCTTCATTACCGGAAGATTCTTCTTCAGCTTCCTTTAGCCATTTAATAAATGGTTCTGCTTTGACACGGATTTCTTTGGCAAGCTCCTTTGAAACGTATTTCTTTGAGGCCTGAAAGACAGAAGCATGTGGACTTTTTACACTGAGGGAGCTTGCATCAGGTCATACCCAAATACAGCAAGAGCCTAACTTGGAGCTCTAACCTCACCCCACTGCCGCAAACAACCCATTTTTGAAAGGGAGGTTCCACCCAGACAGTAACTTATCTCAAATGATTTGTTTAAAGACATCTGCACAAGAAGCTACACCAGGACAGAGAAGCCAGACGCAGTACACTACATGTGGGTACTTAGCTGGTATAGTACACAAGATACTACCCCTCACCTTTTCTGCCCAGCCAAGGATGACTTCTTCTTCCAGAAGATCTGCATCATACATTTCCTTCAAAATATGTGGTATTTTAGAAATAAGCTGAGACTGATGCATGGCTACCACACACTCAAAGCCGTGGAGAAGGTATCTCTGAGCTTTCTTGTTGTTGTGGCAGAACTAGAATTGTGATAAAAACCAAGAGCCATTAAATTAGCTTTTTCCCCCATCCAAAAAGAGTTACTTCTGCTCTAAACTCAAAGAGAACGCAAAATTTAGAACAGCTCATACTATCCCTCCCAGCACTTTTCCCTAGCTCAGAAGTAGCAGTTTATATATAAAAAAACAAACACGAAAACCCCCAAACAGAACACAAAACACCAACCCCACAACCTACGAAAAGCCTTCTTCCCCACAGTACCAAGCAATCCAAATCTGAGTCAAGTAGTTGCTACAACAAACCAACAACAGTTGCTGCACTGGGTGCAGAAGAAGAGGGGACTGCTTACACGAAGGAAGTGACGCCTGTATTTCCTTATCTGTTCACGAATCTTTTCGTCAAAAAGGACTTCAGTGAGAACCAGAGGGCCCATAGCCTTTACATCCAGTCTCTCTGCTTCTGCTACAATGTCCTTGTCAGAAGTATCAATGACGCCTTCTTCCTTCTTTTTCTGCAAGACAGGAACGGGTAGAAACGCTTTAAAGCTACCAAAGTCTGTGTTAACGCTCTATGGCACCGGTCCCTTCCCCAGCACTGGTGGAACCAGCACTCTGGTAGAAGCTTAAAGCAGCTTGCTCTTAGCCCCCTTGCCAAGGTTTTATACAACTACAGGGGAGCAGCTACCAAGCACATGACCAGCAAATATTCACCTTCACAAAATCAAATAGTAGGTTGACTCTCTCCTCCACTGTTCTTTCCAGGTCTTCACTAAGTGTGAGGTTCTTCGCATGGTCACTAATTTCATCCATTCGACGCCTCTGGGCTTCTTCTGTTGTGTCTTCACCCCAGTCATCATCATCCTCCTCCTCCTAAAACCCAAGAGATTCATACAGTGTTAATACAAGCTTAGTAACAGGTGAGTGTTTTTTCTAGATACACACTCAAGAGCATTATTATAAACAAGTCCTTTTCATTTTGCCCTAAAGAAAGGGTTACACTATGATTGGCAAGTCAAAGATGATGGAGAAGGGCAGAGGTAGGAAAGATGTAACAGAAGCTAGGCCTGTGTTTGTAGCCATTTGTAGAGTGGTGAAACACCACACTTGAGTAACCCTATCTAGTGCACTCAGAAGATATTCCTTTTTCCGGGCACCTGGACTGCAAAGGGTATGCAGCTTGCACTTAGCAAGGAGCACACATACTGTTACTGGAGAGTTGATGAAGCTGCTATAGAGGGGAGACAGGGATTCTTCTAGTCCAGCAGTGTAGTTCTGGGTACAGTAAGAACTTCTGGTGCAATGCTGACTTGCAAGAAATACCAGTCATTTAAAGTTTTAAATCAGAGCAAGATACCACACCCGCTCATCTCCCCACTTTCCCTTCTACTTACCACAACCTGTGGAGGAGTAATCTCCTCTGGTGGTGGGGGTGGAAGTGTCTCATTGCTGGACACAGAACCATTCTCTTTGTCCTTGCCTTTTCTGTTCTTCTTCTCCTTTTCTTTCTTTCCTGTACCAGTGTCACTACTTTCTGCAAGTGAGTTTTAATGTTTTAGCTTTCTATAGTTGACAGAATGAAGTCCCTGCACTACTGCACCTCCGCCAAATCCCCATTTCAGAGACATAAGGTTGTCCAAGTCTATATAACAGGTGACCTCACAAAGCAGAGACCCCTGGAATAGGTTAGACTTTTCTGTTCTAGCAAGCTTAAATTGCAGCAGGCAACTAGATGCTTACTACAGAGTGTTGCTTGCACAGGACAAGTACATCACAGTTAGCTTTTACTTCATGCTGATGTAAAGACAAAGCTGCAATGAGCATCTGCTGACTAGCTCTCCTAAGGTCTGTCCAGCATAGGCAAATGCAACTCTTCAGATACTTTACTTGGGAAGGATACAGGATCACAAGGGAAGAGACTGCTCACATTGAACTAAGAGCACAGCTACTTCATCCTGACCTACAAACACTCTAGGAGTACACTGGAGCCTTTTTACACTTTAATTAGATGAAGAGGTTCCCTTTACCCCCATCAAATAAGGAAACACTTACCAGGTGGGTTTTTGAGAATGAACGTGCAAAGTTTATGGTTTGTGTCAAGCATGCCTCGATAGCCACAGGCTTTGCAAGAGTTACCTATAGTTTGTTTCTTAGGATTGACATGCTGTAAAAAAGGAACAACCTCCAGTTAACATACCACTTACAAAGCCTAAACCTGATGTTTACACAGTTATCATCTCCACAGGATTAAGCCAGAGGTTTAAATACTTTCTATCACCCCCAACAGAGCAAGTTTAGAAGCAGCTATTTGTCTCAGAAGTTTTGAGCTGTTAGAAGTCTAAAAGTTTCCCAAGGTGGTGGGGATATACTGGATTTTGTCTTCATATATATTCAAGTCAGCCATCACCTTCGCACCACTTCCATGAACATCTAATGAAGCATTTCCATAGTGTTACCATTGATAGGCACACAGAGCACTCACCAGATCAGTTTCAGGATTCTCACACTCAGGACAGAGAACAAATTTTTTAATGAATCCATCCAACATGTCTTGCAGCTTATTCGCCTCATGAGATCCATTGACAATGTAACGGTCATTCTTAACATCAAACTGGGTCTGTGCTCCCAGCTCACAACCAAAAAATTTGGTAGGATCTGTAAAGGAAGTATAATAACCACCACTGCCATCACATCTTCACTGTGATTTTTAACAGCAATTAAATATGCCACTGCCTCTCTGTTATTTCATCCTGAGACAATCATATTTCTTTCTTACTAATCTTCAAAGAACAGCATTAATTAATGCTTTGAGCTACTTAACACTACCACTTCAAACACAAAGGCTTAAAAAAAAAAAAGCTGCGTTACCCCAGACTACTTACACGTTGGAGGCCGATTAAGCGCCTTTGCAACGTCAACCATGTTGACTATAACCGTCTTTATTCCATTTCCTTTGCCCTCCACCTAAAGAAAAAAGGCATTTTGAGATTAAGTGATTGCAACAGCCAAACCCAGTATGTATTCCCCATTTCACCACATCAAAGTTCTGCTTTGAAGTGCACTGTCTTAGAAGAGCTAATGCGCACTTTGTCTGGGCAGAAAGGAGCAGACATCCTCCTTGCCCCATGACTGGCTAAACATTGGTATCGTTACCTTACACCTGTTTCTCTTCTATCAAGAGAGCAAGCGATAGGGAACACTACCTACTTACCACTAAAGGTTAGTAGTTACCTTGGCAATCAGACGGGGCATTTTGTAGCGATAGAACTGATCTGAAACACTGCGGTTGACGTTGACAGACATTTTGCCTTATTAGTAGCTTTATCAATAAGATGAAGAGATCTTTGATTGCAGTTTTTTGGTATCTTCTGTCTGGAGAAGACGGGATGACATAAACGACTGCAAGAGTTCTCGGTCTCTGACATGAAAAAATTTTCGCCACTGAGGCTGTAAGGTTCTTGCTTGTATGCTATGTTTCCCCAATACAGGTACCAGTGGCTGCGCAACAGCTCTGCAAGTGTCAATGAACAGAAAAGAAATTAAGTTTATCTTAATGTGCACCAATCAGATTTTGCTACAGAGCTATGAAAGGGACTATATTTAGGATGAAAAGAAGAAAAAAGTACATTATGCTACGGGTCTCTTCAACTTGGGGAACTGAAAACAATAGCCTTGAATCATAGCAGTACATAACTTTTCCTCAACTACACCACAGAGCTTTCTACCCTCTTCTTTCTTACTACCCAAAAAGCAATGAACAGCTTAAGACTGTTTTCTGTACAATTAACTCCTTCAGGAGTGCTGCGATCAGTACAGAAGAGAAAGGAAAGGAAGACTGCTTGATTTATTATGGAGACCAATGGCTCTTGCACCGAGAGAGTCACGTGATATGTTGCAGGCTGCAGAAAGCAGCAGAAAGATCTGGAAAACAGTTTCAAATTCCACATCATAACATGAACCTATCACATAAACCAAAGCCTGTCAGAATGTTGAGAAGTATCAGTAAGATGAGGCAGCAGAAGCAATCTGTAGCCCAATATAGTTTTTACATGTCTTACCAGTTTTTTGGAGTGGAAAAGAGTTGAAAATTAGGTAATTCTCTCTCTCACTTATGGATTCTCATAGCAGCTTCTGTTGAATTTTGACTTAACAATAAGCCTGATAAAGTCTGACATAAGTTGCTTCACTGTAGAAAGCCTAGCAATGCAGAGGTACAGAGCAGTGCAGCAGCTTTTCCCGTTGATTTTTTTTCTTGGGGGTGGGGAGGAAGGGGAAGGAGGATGAATCCTATTATTAAGTTGCCTTAAGCAGTATTTACATATTTAAATTAACATGTGTCTCTATAATCAGATCTAAGAGTACTTAAGCCGCAACTGGATGACTATGCAGGCAACCCTGACCACAGCATGGCGATTCTGACACGTCATCATGTTGTTATCATTAATGACAGGAGCGTGGACACATTAAAGTAGCCTCCTTCGTATTTATGCGTACGTATATATGCGTGTCTATCGGTTCCACATGCTCCGAGTCCCTCCCATCAGGTTTAAATTCTTTACAAAAGAAGCAAATCGATTTTTATGTGCCTTGCGTTCTACGCTATCCCAGATCCAGTTCTGCCCTTCCTCAGGAAAAAGCGCACAGTGGACTGGTTTCAAGCACGAGGTTTCCTTCCCCAAAATGTCTAAAAAGAGCCACCATGTGACACGGCCACGTGCTTGCAGAAGCACTGAGGAAGCAGTTATCTCTGTGACCGAGCATGAGCTCTCAGGCAGAACGTGCGGTTTCCCCTCCTTCCAGATTACAGCTTTTGTCTGCTGTAGACTAAAGCTCCCTCTCCTGGTCCCTAGGACACCTCATCCCAAGCACCACCCCCCCAATATGCTACGCACAGAGCAAAAAGCGGGAAGGCAGATAGACTCCCTGCTTCAAAGCACCGTTTCCCCGCCCCGCTCAGCCCTGTGATGAGTCATAAATGCAGCAATTAAGCACTGAGTCAGCCCTGGAAGAGACGGGGGGAAGTCACCGCCAGCCACGCATGCGCTCCCCAGCCAAGGGAGGGGGACGCTCCGCGGCTGCCCCCCCTCCTTGTGCCCCCCCTCTCCCNCCCAAGAGAAACAAAAAAACCACCCCCAAACAAATAAAAACCTTGCAAACGGCTATAACTGAAGCGTTGGGGCGCTTTCCCCCCTCCCCAATTTCTCTTCACCCTATCGAGGATCCGAACTTCGTTACACAAAATCTCTCCCAGTATCCACCGTTTACCGTCAACCCGCTGCCCCAGCCCAGCCTAAGGCACCCGCCCGCTCCCCCCACCTCCTCAGGACCAAAAGCCCTCACCTCAGTCCCAGCTGCCCTCACCCGCCCCAGCCCAGCGTTAATACTCACCGTTTTCGTCCAATAAAGACATAAACCCAACGCTGCTCGCCCCGGGCTGCGACGAAGCCGAGTATGCAAGGAGAACAGGGCCGTGGGGGCGCTTATATCCAGACGGAGAAGGAGGCGGAGGCGGACGCCGCAGCCTCCGGGTCCCGGCGTCCTGGGGCGGGCGGTATCAGCAGGGACAGCAGCGCCGGACGATCTGCGGGCAAGACACAATCAGGGGCATCGTTAGTGGCGACACCTGTGAGGGGAGGGAGGAGGAGGAGGGGGGAGAAGAGGGAAGGGGGGAGGGAGAGGCGGCGGCGGGCGCGCAGCTCAGGCAGAAGGGGGCGGCTCACGGGACCCCGGCAATGGCTGCCCCGTACTCACCTCTAGAATGTTCTTGCTCTGACTGAACAACGCCAAAGCTGGGATCAATCAGCCAGCGGCCTGCCCCGCCCCCCCAGCCCCTCCA
>VZTV01110028.1:0-25724 GCA_013400875.1 Anhinga rufa
TGTGGAGTCTCCTTCCCTGGATCTAGCCCTGATTCTGTGGAATTTCACAGATGGAACAACTTCTTTGTTGGAAATTATGTAATATGCTAACATACTTTTAAATCAGTCAAAAATAGTTTTAACCAGTTAAAGTTAAAACCAGACATGGATGTATAGAATGGTTTAATATCACACCAGCCAGCTCTTTTAACTACCAGACAGAACTACTTAATGGAGCAGTGGTTGAAAATTAAAGGAGCTGATGGATTAGTTTGGTGATTCTTCTCCAGAGAACTCTAGAGCACCAATCAGATATTGTGACTTGTGGTTAAGTGAGATGAATTGCACTGGGTAAAATATTTTAGTGCCATGCATTATAGCTGATGTCACATGCAGTAATGAAGCGGCTGTTACTCTGCATGTCCTGGGGTACCCAGTGATGAGCAGAAGATGTCCTAGTGATGACTAAAGCTTTTCAATATTCTATGAGATGATGGACTAATTGTAAAGCCTACATAGGTTCTACCTTATTCTGATATTTTAAGAAGAAGTAATTTTTCTAACTATAAATCCTGAATATCCTGAGTTGATTGGCAGGCATTTCTGGAAAAGGATTTTTATATTTGTGTTGAATTTTCATTTGCTTCCCCTGAAATCTCAGTGAAAAAAATACGGTTTTGTTACAAAAATATACAGACAAAACAGTCACTGTAATTCTCCACTTAGGTTCTCTGGGAATGGACTAACTCTGAGAAAAAGAAGTTGCCTCAAATGTCTTGATGGAATATGTCAAATGGTCTAATTTGAGAGAAGGAAAAGCATTTGTATATGGCATAGTTCTCATAGCAATTCTAATGTCCCTGCTGGGAAATAATTTTTTAAGCATGCAAAAATGACTAGGACTGCCCCACTTGACTGAGGATCACTAAGGAAGGACTGATGCTATATCATGATTTAAGTTCAAATGGAGAACTACAGCTAAATGAGGTGAAGTTGGATATCAGTTGAGTTTGGATTTCTGTGGCTTGTTCTGGAATGTGGTGCTGAGGTACGCTTTCTGATAAGAAAACCTGATGCTATTTCTAACTGTTCTCAACTGAGATTTTTTCATTCTAAGTGTTAGTCCAGTCTATTTTTGAGGGTAAAATTATTACATACTTTTAAAACAAACTCCAGTAAATCATGAACAGGAACTGACCCATCCAACAACTTCTACTATCATCATGGCACAAGCCCCTGCCTGGTTAATGGACTTATAACTAAGACTATCATCCACCTAACTTAGAATTTATTGAACTGAAGGAGTAAAATAAATTTCCAGTGTTTTCTGATATACTAATTCAAAATGAGTTTTAAGTAGCCAAAGTTGAAGTTAACTTTTCAAGGCCTTGTATAAGCAAGCTTGTTTGTGCATTATATACATGTTAATAAAAGTAGGGGCCATTCCTTAAAATTTGTCCTGAAACAGTATCAGAAAGTAAAATATATATATATATATAAAATTTTAAATGTAATTTAAAATATATTTTTTTAAAATAAAATAAATTTAGATTAAGATACAGCCATTTAAAAAACCCACAACCTTTAATTTAATTACTAAGTAATTTTGTACTTGGAGGGATATGCCAACAATAATTCTTATAAATCTAACCTGCATACAAACAATGGTCATAATTTTACCCCGATAGCAACTCTTTTGAAAATGTTTTTCTGAAAATTTTAAAATATTAAATTCTTACCCACCTAAGTCATATTCTGCTTTGCAAAAAAAAAAAGAAAACGGTGGTCATTTTGCTATGAGGGTGACAGGCATAAGAGAATGGAATAACTTTGCACAAACTTTGAAAGTCAAATGGGAAGTTTATTGATAGCTGTGGTGGGTTAGCCTCAGCAAACAGCCAAACTCCCACCCAGCTGTTTGCTGAGCCCTCCACTCCCCCAACAAGGGGACAGGGAGAGGAAATGAGAAGAGCACGAGTAAGAAAGCTTGTGGGTCAAGATAAAGACCATGGAATTACTTACCAGTTACTGGTGCAGACAAAACAGAATCAACTTGGGGAAAATTGACTTAATTTACCAATTCAAATAAAAATTTTTCAGGTAATAGGAAAAAAAAAAAGACATTAAAATAACACCTTTCCTTCCCCTTTTGCCAGACTCAGCTCCACTCATTCATTCCCAGCTCCCCTACCTCCTCCTCAAGCAGGGCAGGGGGATGGGAAAATCCAATAATTACTGTTTCAGAGAGGAATCATGTTTTCTCCATTTATAATCAAAGCTGTTTATTGCTAAACCATTTCTTACCTTATATTTGTACAGTGTCCACCACAGTAAATGTAGAATGTAAAATGTAAATGTAAAATGTAGCTTCAATTACTTCATACTCAGCTGGATGAGTGCTTCTAGAAAGCCTCAGAAAATATCAGTGTTACATCTGAATCCTAAACCATCTCTGAAAATAATGACAAAATCTTATGCACTTAACCATACATATAGGTTATTGGCCATATAGGTTGTTAGCACATTCTTCTACATTGTTAAGCAAACAAACTGAAAATATATATAAAATAATAATAATACAAATAAGGATGGATCAAAAGGTAAGCCTAATATCTTAATGCTATTAGTGCATTTGGAGAAAAAGTAATTTAAGAATTTTTCATAACCCCTTTATTTGAAAAAAATGCATTTTTTGTAAGTAATGGAATTAATCACTAATGGGAGTTGAATTCATAGCTGAAAAATGAAATATTCAAGAAAGAACCTCAAATAACAGATTTGCAGCAGTCAGTAGGACTTCCCTAGAAATATCATGATTCCATATAGGTTTTTTATTCCAGAAAATTATAATTCTGTTTTTTTTGTCATTAGATCACTAATTTTTTTAATCTCCTAACCATAAAAACCGTCTGGGGGTTTGGAAATTCCAAAGGTTGTGGGAATTGTGCATTGTGTAAAAGTTTGTCATAATTGTAATTGTTTTGCTGTTTAAGTTATAAGATTATCCTGTCTTGTACTGAGAAATTGAAAGTTAGAGTACATAGACTTTTTTTAAAAAGCATTTATTTATTAATCTTAAAGAAACTGATCTTACCCTGAGATTAATGAACTACGTCTACCCCACCCTACTTGTTTTTCCTGGACTCAATAATAGTAAGCAGCTTACTTTCCTGAGACCTTGAAAATAGTTTTTAAGCATTTCAACTGCTTAAGGAATAAGATTTCACCCCAAAATTTCTGAAAGGTTTACCTAGCTTTGGGTATTATTACTTTTAATTTATCATTTTGTTACATTTCCTTAGTGTTTGACAGTGTTTAATTTTTGTTAGAGGAAAAGAAAAATTTTCATGTTCCTTTCATTTCTTGGCATCTCTTAATTCCAATAAGGAAATCAGCAATGATGGTTGGTGGCTTTCCAGGCATGTTGAATGGAAATATCTTTCCTTTGCCTCTTGTCTGTAATGCTATATTCACTTTTAATGTCTGGACCATGAAGCATCTGTTGAAAGGGAAAAAAAAAATAGTCAGCTGTAGAACAAATAGATGTATTTAAGCTAATGCATTGCCTGATGTGAAATAAAGGATTGTAGTGAAGGTGATGGTTCCTGTCCTCTGTCTCATGATATATTTTGGAATGTTTTACTTAGTTTTGCATACCATGAGTATAAGCAGCTAATCCATTTAACAGGTCTTCCTGGTCTTTTAAAAATGAATAACATTCATTCTTGAATTGCATAAATGTTTGATCGGGCTGAGACTGACATTTCTTCTTGCTAGATACATTCCATTTTATGAGTAGATGTTAGCGGAGACCAAAAATAAATTGAAGTTCATTGGTGTGGGTCAAAGACATTTCCTTTTCCCTTGGCCTATAATTTGACTTTTTGAAGTCTGAGTTCATGTTAGACCTTATGATCCCTGCCACTAACAAGTCATGAAAAATGGACTATTGAGTTTGAATTATGCATTAAAAAATATTTTTTTCACATCTCTTTCATCATGTGATTATTCCATCTTCCTTTTTTTCCCTCCTCTTTCTTTTACTTTACTTCAACAAAATATTGAATGTGACACTAGCAAGATAAAGCCTAAAAATATGTTAGGAAAAGAACATATATAAACTTTGCAACAGCGTAAGAAGAGTTACTGGGACTTTGACTTTCATCCAAGTGTAGAATGCTGTAATTTATTTTTTTTTTAAACCTAGGGTATTCCAACTGTTGTGTTGAAAGGAATGGAATGAGGATGGTAAGGAAAAAAAAGTTTCATATATCATGGATTTACAGTGCAAATGTAACTATATTCTTGTATAAAAATGTATTGTATAAAAAATACTCAAGTTGCAGATTTTCCTTTTTATATGGATGCCATAAATTTATATGTTGTCTTAGAACTTTGAAAGCAGATCTTGCACAGCTGTTTAAGGAAAAACAAATTTACATACACTGGATTTTCATGCTTTGCCTTTGAACATTTTTTTTTCTATTTGTATCCTGAGATCCAGTAAAGAACTAGAACTTTCAATTAATACACCCACTGTACAACTAACAGTTAGATACTCTGTTGCTGTAGTGATTTGCAGAGAGTTCTGGCCTTTAAAAAGATGTATATACTGGTTAGATTACTACCTTAAACAAAACAGTATCACCAGGGGAAAGCCTATAGATTATGTATGAATAGTTTAAAAATTGGAATTTGTTGCTTCAATGTTCTAATTGATTTTGTTTGTTTGTTTGTTTCCTGATGGGCTGACTGTGTCTTAAACTAAATATTTTATACCTGGAACAGTTCCAGCTAATCATCAAACTATTCTTGATTGACTAAATTTCTTGAGTAGATACAAATTGTACTATAAAATAGATTGTATAAATGAATAGTTAGTGTGAGTTTCCATTAACAAAGAATGATCAGAACTGAGTTGCAGTGAATTGTTTTGTCCATTATGAACATAGATATTTTATTACTCAACTTTAGCTATGTAAATCACAATACAGATAGAGAAGAGTGTAGGAAATGAGTCAATGTGAAAAATTCAATGACTGTATCTTAATTTTAATAAAAAATGGTTTTAGCAAATGCTAGGGGAGAGAATAGAAAGCAATGTTTATGGAGTGCCTTTCTTCCTAACCTTGGGAATTTAGTTTATAGACAGAAGGATGAGAGATGTGCAATTAAATTTCCTAGTCCTGTAGAAATATGAATATCAGCAGTCTAATTAGATCTTGTGCACAGAAATGACTTGTTTATTTCTAAATTGTATGGCGCCTTCTTGTTGTTGCTTTATTACAGGGTAAGCACATGTTCCTGTTTATTTCTTGCTGGATCTCACAATTAAACCCTGATTATTTTTAATGAAATATTTCTAATCATCAATTATGTAGAAGGCTTTCCTTCCTTACAATCATCCTCTGAGCATTTCTGTTTATGCCACATTCTTACTGGGATTTGGTTAATACAGGAATGTATTTTTAAGGTATATTCTCTTTCTCTCAATGCAGCTTAATTACGAAGAGATAACACTGAGTTCATTGAGTAGTTCAGTTGTCTCCCTTTAATCTCTCCTGTTTGATAGTTCTTGATTTGTCTTTTTTTAAGATAATTTATCAGACATAGTGCTAACAGCTCTACAATACCCACTTACTTTTGCCTTTTCTAATAATAATTATTACATTTATTTCTTCTAGCTTAGAAAGGGCCTCATTTTTATTTTATTAAAATAAGTATGATGACCAAAATACTGGTTTCATGACTGTCTCTGTAACTTATTAATGTAAGGATCTTCACTGAATATATTATTTCCTTTTTCTCTTGGTCACTTTCTGCTGTCAGCTTTAGGCTATCCACTTCTGAAGAAGTTTATTTTGTCTTGAACAAAGCTCCTTGCCTTTCTATTTACATTTGGTATCCCTGTCAATGTTCTGCATTCTTCTTTGTTGTCGACAGTTACGGTGGGAATGTGCAAAATATTGTGGCTGATGGCCGAACTCATGTTTGAAATGATATGGAGTCTTAAGCATTTTCTCATTTGAAGGCAAAAAGGATAGTTGGATAATGCTGTGAAACTCAAAAGGTTGAGATTAATCATGTAATTAAAGTAGTGGACAGAAAAACAAGCTGGAGATACTGATGCGTTAACCGTATTGAGGGTAATCCAGACAACCTACTGAAGAGAATCTGGAATGTAAAATATTATTGTACAAATTAGGTACACAAAGTATAAGGAAAAACTTCAAAATTACTACTTTTCCACCTGCCATGTTATTTGGTATTTCCAAGCAAAGACTCAATTTCCTTTAATAATATTAAGCTATAATGATGCCAAGAAAGATGGCTTGTGTCTGGTGTTGAGCTCTGTTAAAATGTTAATGCAACTTTGTTTTCATAACTTGTGTTTAAGTTCAGATGTTGGCATTACTCTGTTTTCAAGAAGGCAGTGATGGAGGTGAAAAGAAAATGAGTGCATGGTTCTAAGCTTTAAAGAAAGGATGATGGGACAGGGACACAGGGACAAGGTATTATAGACAGTACATACTATACCAAATGCTAGAGCTGAAGAATTTGTGATTGTGAAGTCAGTAGGTTCACAAGCTTCACTCTGGTTCCAAAACCACTCCCTTACAAGAGCCCTGTCTCAGTTACATTTTCAGAGATCAACATATCATTGATGTATTGCTCTTCCTTCAAGTTTTAGAGATCAGCACTAGCTGAGATCCTATGCATTATGAAAGCAAAATGCTTGCAATTATCTAATTGTTAGAGTTGCCCCTGTGGAAATCTCTGGAACCTGTGAATTCCTGCAGTCTGGGATTTACTGGCTCACACAAGGGCAAGTTGTACCCGTACCTCTTACAATCCACCCTGATCCATTTAGCTACACTAGCTTTATACCCTGGTTTAGTGTTTTAGCACAGGAACAGCCAATTCCTGTAGATGCAGTTCCTTTTCTGCTTCAATGGCAGTAAGTCCGGCAATACCACTGACTTTGATAGTGGATTTTCCAGGATACTAGGCTGGAAGGCACAGGGAATGAATTTGTGGTTTTGCAAGTATGGCATTGGTGAATACATAAACAGGTAAGGTCAATTGTGTTAGAACTGATTTCCATTCAAAAGTCATTGTCTTTTGTGTTCATCTCTGCACTGAATGCCAGGACTGCTTTTCTGTGTAATATTTAAGAGATCCATACCATTGTTTTCACTATGATGATCACTATGCCTTTCATGCATAACACAAGCAAGAGAGGCAACAAGAGTTGTTATTAATAACACTTAGAAGCCTTTTTTAAAAATGCCTGTTTATAGAAAGAAAGGTTTTGTCCCTTTTTATGATCTAGTAAGAAAAAGAATAATGATAATGATAATGATAGTAACAACAACAGCAACAACAACAACAATGAAATTGAAAGGAGATTGGTAGATTTGGGGTTTTCTATGGTAACCATTATACTTCACTCAGTTGCTGAAGTATGTCTTAAAAATACAGAAATGCCCAGTAACATTTGTAGGTGGCCTAGAGGTACCGTAGTGGACAGCAGTTATTAAAATTAGAGGATATAAATATTCAGGTTTGTTCCTACAGCTTCAGTCTTGCTACTTTAATTTGAGACTCTTGCTCATAGCACCTGTGCTATTCTGGGCTGTACCAAAGAGCAAGAGAAGCTGTAATACTCTTCACTGAATAATGAAAATTAATATCCTCATATGTATATATACATCTTTTATATATATAAAATATTGTGTCATACTAGTACATTAATGGGACATGAAAAGATTAGATTTAGAGCAAAATGAACATCTTTCTGTGAGGAAAGACAGGTATATCCAGAGATCACAGTTAAACAAGAGGTTGATTTTTGGAAGGATTTTTATTTTCATGGTCCAGTGTTTCACTGAATATAATGGGTAATTAAAAAATGTTATGAAGTTACTAATGATCAGAAGAATAAATCTTTTTAAACATTAAGCAAAAATGCTTTGAAGGCAATGGAGAAATTCAGACATCCTCTGTACAAAGTAATGGAATTTGTTCTATATTTGCTCTTACTACAGATATTTATCATGCATTTCAATGACTTTATGAGGACTTACAGAAGTCTGGCACTGTATCAAATGAAATAACATTTTTGAACTTCTTACAAGGCATTTTGGTTATGCACAATAAAGCCAGAAGTCAGCTTGACATTGGAAAATAGTTGTTTCCTTGCAAAATATGAAGGAAATTATCTCTGTCCTAACCAACATGGATAATATCCTCACATTTCCAGATGTGAATGCCACCTACTGAGAAAAGCTATCATGCTACTTCCTGAAAAAAGATCCAGTGAATCTCACTAGCTTTCTGAAATGAGGTTGGAGCTGAGGGTGGAAACCACATTTTCTTCTGTGATTTTACCTAATAACAGTCTTACTAGCAGAGGTCCTAAGACTAATGACAGCATAGTGAATTAAGGTTTTGGGTTTTTTTAGCAGGGGAAAAAAAGAAAAAAAATCACTAGGGACACTAAACACAGAGTTATAGCTCTTCTGAAGGCAAGCAATCCTGAAGCAAGTAACTTTTCTCTGAGAGGAATAATTTTTTTCCAGAAATAGTACATTTCCCATTGGTTTCAAGCATAGATGTGAAGTGAAACTGCTTCTTTAATGAATCTATACTTTAGAGACTTTGACACATGTGTTTTACATTTTTTGTTAATTTTTCTGTGGTATTGATTGTCAAGTACTGATGACTTTTTCACAAGTTGTGGGGTAGCTGTTGACTTATTTGAGAAACCAGAGCAGCAATTAATAGACAGTGTAATTGTTCATCCTCTCTGTGACACCAATCAAGTTTATGGAGAGAGAAATAAAGAACAACAACAAACAGAGACAATGGTTTGAGATTGATATCTCAATGATATAATCAATATAAATGATTGATATCTCAATGATAGATGACTACTGACAGCTGATAACAGGACAATGCTGTTTCTCTCTGCCACTATGTCTGGTGCATGCAGCTCGATTCCCTTTCCTCTTCCGGGGTTTGAAGGAAGAATATGGAAGACATTCATGCTGAAGAATATCTAACCACAGATCCCTTCAGGTAAGGAAACAGGTGTTGCAACAAAGCAACCAAAATGAAAAAGGGATTGGAGAAAATGGAAAATAGTAAACAAGTACAGTGTTGGAGACACAGGACTTTGCTAAAGAAATAGCTCATGAACTCACAAATAGATTTAAGAGTTACAATAGAAAATTGTAGGTAGAGGAGAATATACTGAAATTTACAAAGGTTTTGAAGTATATAGTAAGAAACATAAATTGACACACTTATAAAGTTAATAGGGTTAAAAAAATCGAGCTTACCAATGTAAGGAGCCTCATATTTTCACTATTAAAGCTCAGTATAACTTTTTCTCCCATAATTTTTCTTCACATGATCAGGGAAATTTCTCTAACAACATTCAGCATTCATACTTTCTGTAAATGTTCTTTAAATATTCTAGTATATGAATTTTTATTTTAGTGGCAGAAATATACATGAAAAAAGCGCATCTTCTGTAAAAATGGCTGCATTTCCAATAGTAAGTGCTGTAAGAATGAAAACATTCATTTTGATTTGTGCTTAAAACTTCTGAAATTTTGAGTATCAAGTTTATAAGAACCTCATCTTAAAAATTTGAAAAAGGTTACAAATGTAGGCATTTTTGTTTGTTTGTTTGTTTTACCCCTAATTGTTTCATTCAGTTATTAGGAAATCTTAGCCAGCTTGCAGAGTGAGTATTAAAAATTGAGCATAAAAAGCTGATATTCTATGAAATTATTTTCTAAACAATTTGTCCAATTTTTCTTCATTAGAATGATAAATGTCTTATGTATCCCCTTTTTTAACATCTTTTAAGTTAACATGGATTGGCTACATCAGGCCTTATGCGTAACAAATAGTCCTTCTTTGGAAAGCAAAACAAATTGGGCGTTTTTAAGAGATTAATGTGTTATTTATTTATTTATTTATTTTAAATGAGGGCTCATTGCTCTTGTTGTCTTTAGTGAAGGTCAATGTTATACATTTCAGCTACCCATTCTGTGTCTGAATGTTAGCGCTTGTTTTGCTTGTGATTGTTTGATGTTGTTTGGCATTTCCACTCCCCATTCATTTTAGAGTTGAAGGGCAGGGAAAATATTCTCGTATAAGATTTAGAGAAACAATGTATTTTCAATAAATCTATTCTATTTTCCTGGAATTTTCTTGATTTGTGAATAGTTGGGAACGATGTACTTCAAGCATGGTCTCCATGTGCATGAATGCAAACTGAAAAGCATTACCAGTGGAGTTTTACATTTCTGTATCCCAGGGCTTTAAACTTGTGCCTCACCATAAAAATTTAGTTCTTTTAGGGTAAAATCGGTTAAAAAAATAGTCTTTGCTTTGTGACACACTTTTTTTTTCCCCCAAGTCAAAATTCTGTTTTGTGGTTAGGGTTTTGGACTTTTAAAACCTTTTGAGGAGAAATAGTAGGAATTTGGAGATTCAAGAAAATTTTATTTTTTAATGAAGACGTTAATACCTGTTGACCTTACAATTAAGCTATATGAACTAGATTTACATCAGAATATTTTTAAAAAATAAACTGTGAATAAATAGCAATTATTTTGTTCCTAATGAAAATGTGTTTGTGTACTGGATTAAATTTTTCCTTCTTGGTTTCCATCTGTGGTAAGGAGGGAGGAAATACTGAAGATTGTAAAGTTTGCTATATTTATGAAACTGAGTGCTTGCTAAGTATTCAATCTGATGGTATATCTCTTATTTGTACACAATAAAAGAATACAATAAATTAATACCTAAATAAAACAAAATCTTGTGAAATACTTCCATGCTAGGACCAAAATGGTGTTCAAGAACAAAGTCATCTCTGTCACAAGCCTCACCAAAGAGCCGACCCAGTAGCAACCATAAACCTGCCACTAGGACTACCAAAAGAATCTATCAGGGAGCAAAGTAATACTTTCCAGAGTTTGTAATACGGAATTCCTCATTTTCTGATAAACATCCAAGGATGCAGAAGGATAAAATGCACTCATCCCTTGCTAGTGGCCTTGTGAATTTTTAAACGAGTACTGAGCACACTACGTCATATACCACAAGATACACAGTGCTTTTAGAAAAGGATTCCAACTACAAGACTAGATCTTTCTTAAGAAAACAGTAGTACTGTAATTGCAATTAACAGCCAAACTCTTTCCATACAGTCTATTTTTTCATACCTTCTCCAGATAATTTTCCTTCTGTCGACATCAAAGTATCTGAAGTATCCCCCAGGTTTTGGGCATTTCCCTCCAACTTTCTATGGACTCACTTGTCATCAGGTACTGCCACAGAAGTGAACTTCAGTTAAAGAATACTTTTTAAACTTTTGGACTTTGGGTTTTTTTTTTGTTTGTTTGTTTGTTTGGGTTCTGTTCTTAAGATAAGTAATGGGATCATCAATGCTCACAGAGGAAATGCTGGCCAGAGTAGTTATATGCACTGAAAATTAGGTCGTGCTCATTTACTTCTACTATATTATGTAGCACACCACAGTTGGTATTAGAAACTGAGTAAGGCTCAGTGCTATATTTTATTTTGCTTTACCAATTTTTAATTGACCCTAGGTTCATCAGGATAAATGCTGCTATGACTGTAAAAGCTGGTTTTGATCATAGTAATTACTCCTTCAGGCATTATAGAACTTTTTCTTCAGGGCTTTACATGGAAATGTACTGAATGCAAGTCAGATGCTTTTCCTAGTTGAAGGGGTGATAAATGCTACTTGAATGTCCTGGTTTCAGGTGGGATAGAGCTAATTTTCTTTGTAATAGCTAGTATGAGGCTATGTTTTGGATTTGTGCTGAAACAGTGGTGATAATGCGATGTTTTAGTTCTTCCTAAGTAGCGCTTACACTAGTCAAGGACTTTTGCAGCACCCTGTGCTCTGCCGGGTGCACGGGAAGCTGGGAGGGGACACAGCCGGGACAGCTGACCCAAACTGACCAAAGGGATATTCCATACCATATGATGTCATGCTCGGTATATAAAGCTGGGGGAAGAAGAAGAAAGTGGGGGACATTGGGAGTGATGGTGTTTGTCTTCCCAAGTAACCGTTACGCGTGATGGAGCCCTGCTTTCATGGAGATGGCTGAACACCTGCCTGCCCATGGGAAGCAGTGAATGAACGCCTTGTTTTGCTTTGCTTGCATGCGCGGCTCTTTCTTTCCCTATTAAACTGTCTTTATGTCAACCCATGAGTTTCCTCACTTTTACTCTTCCGATTCTTTCCCGCATCCCACCAGGGGGGGAGTGAGTGAGTGGCTGCGTGGTGCTTGGTTGCTGACTGGGGCTAAACCACAACATTGGAGCAGGCACAGTTTAAGCACTGGTCTCTGAGAGAACCTGAAGGAGACAAGTGAGCCATAACATTTGTTGTGGATATTTTCAGAAAATGGCAGTGACTAAATGTCACGGTTCTAAAAAAGAGCTCAGTCTTGCTGTCCAGTCAGTCAGCTCACTGGTAAGTTAACATGATTTGGGATCCGGTCTCTGTCTTCCAGGTAGGCTGTCAAGGCCTGTTATTTTGAGAGCTGATCTTCTGCCCCATCATTTTATTTATCTCACCAGCCACATGATGGCAGCAAAGTATTAAGGAACCCCACTTGCCTCCTCTAGCATCAAATAGCACAATAACTAACCACTTCAAGATTTTAGCCTAACCAGAACGAGAGCTACAGACTAACTGCGTTGAATCTAGTACAAATAATGATGGTCAAGGAATAAAACCATAAGATCTGTGTATGTTCCTCTGTGAATATTACCTTGCTATCTTGTTATCCATAAAACACATACCTGTATGTTAGATGTCAGCATAGTTTAGAAATGTTACCTCAATGTAGAAATTAAGTCAGTTTACTTTATGAACTCACATTTTGTTGTAGTTTATGTAATCACCACTCTCAAATGAGAATAAAATTCTGTATAGTTATGTTAAACCTGATGAAATCCACAGTGTATCAAATTATGATCTCCAGGTTTAAAAATTGACCAAAAATATGGAATACAGATATCTTATTGTCATTCTTAAGCCTATGTACATGAAGAAGTTTTATATAATGTAGCTGTAATATACAAAAGTAAAAAGGCATAAGCCAGGCATACATAAAAGACCATACCTGGAGAGTAGAAAGGATAAATGTGTTGGCAGAAAATAAAGGGAATATAGAGGAATTTAACTGAAGACTTTGTATATTTTTTGATAAACCTCTTCTTTTTCTAGTCAAAAGCTAATAAAAAAAAAATATATATATATACATGTGTGTATGTGTATGTATCTATGTTTGTATTTATATGCCTTAAGCAGAGGTCACAGAAGAAAAAAAATTAAGTGTATCAGAGCTACACATTTGCTCTGTAATGTTAAATTTCTGAATATAGAATTTTTAGTTCATTCCATGAAGAATATTTGGGTTGAATCAGACAGCTCCAATGTCAAAAATGAAAAATGCACAACTGGCAATTTCTGAGTGTAATTCTGACTCAGGTCACTTATTATTTTGTTAATAACCTCTGCCATTAATAATTATCTTAGTAAAGTGATAAAAATCACATTTTGTAGTGAGTGTATGCAAAATTTGATTTAAAACATTTACATATAAAATTTGTCTTTAGCCAAATTTATGACCATGAAGTATAAGAAAGTAATTGTTTCTTATGAGAGGTTCATATAGCACTTACCCAACAACATATCCAGCTATATATTTCATTGTATCCATACATTTTTAGGTATTACAGAGAAATTGCTAAAACATCATAGGAACTGCTGTATTTCCACTATATTGAACTTCACAAATAAGCTTACAGAAATTTATACTTCAATAACACCAAACAAGGCTGCTGATTACCTGAGATGTGAATCTGAACAGCTTTACTCTGCTGAACGAATATGACATTGCAGATGTGACTCCTTGTTATGTGGTCAAAATAGCTTCTTACGTGACCCATGTAGCTCATTTCCCGCAATATACATGCTTTATTACACAGCTGTTCATTCATTATGTCTCTAACTAGGTATGATATTTTTCTTCATCTTACATAGATTGAAGTGGAACATTGATGTATAGAATACAAATTGCTCTTAACCCCTCTGAAAACCCATGTTTTCATCTCAGTGTAAAAATAACAGACACACACACACACACACAGAGACAATCTCAATTTCTAGATATTAATTTTAAATATAGGAGTTATTAATTTACGTAACTATCTTCCTTAGAAATATTTTTTGTGCTAATATTTTTTGTGTATTTAGGAGAAAGTTAATATCCCTTTAGGTCATGTTAAAACTTGTAACTGTATCTTTACAGATTCCTGATCAGCTTCAGTTATTAAAAAATATTGTTTAAAGTATGGCATAAGTAATAATAACTTTTTAAGTTATTATTTTAGATGTGTAGAGCTTACAGAAAAGACTGTTCTGGCTTAGCAACTGTTCTATCTGTACTAGCTGAACGGTAGGTCGAGTAGACCTACTAACCAGGCTAACAGAAGTCAATGCCTCAAATGAATTTCCACTCAAATTTGAATCAGGTACCAGAGCTGTGAGTATAGACGTGCTTGTGAGTTTTGTAGCCACCAAGTGGCAGCTTCCCACATTATTCTGTGGTAGCTCAGGGTATATATAATGTTTTTCTTAGATTTCAAATCAGATTTAAATTTCATAATTTTTGGTGTGCTTATAGAAACATTTCCTTTCCCACTGCTATGACTGAACCTAAAAAAAATCTTTCTCTGTTTTTTACTGCTTTTGTAGTCAAGAGTTTTGTCCATGTTAATTGTACAGATGACTAGGGAATCCTCTGCTAACCTTTAAAATTAGTAGCTTTCCAATATAATTTGATAGTTACATCTCAAAACAATGAAATGAATTTTAATTTGACAGTGTTGTGTGTCTGTATTAAATTTTGAGGAAAAGAAAACAACTTTATTGAAGTAAATAAGTGTTATCAAATGTGCTGCTTTTTTCCTATGTCTCAAAGCAAATACACTATGATATTATTACATGTGCTGTGGGAAATATGCTTTGCTTCTACAGATTAGAATAATAGGAGTTTTCTGGTTTCAATGTCTTTGTAACATTTCTTAATATTCAAACGTATTTGTATTTCACATCTAAAAATTTTAACTTTGCTGTCTGTAAAAATCCAAATCCGAAAAGTCTGTCCCAAAGTTAATGGCGTATCAT
Organism: Anhinga rufa; assembly: GCA_013400875.1. NCBI lineage: Eukaryota > Metazoa > Chordata > Aves > Suliformes > Anhingidae > Anhinga > Anhinga rufa. The sequence goes on from VZTV01110028.1 coordinate 15,233, forward strand.
TTTAGACTTGTCTGATTTCTAAACTTCTATTTTGGGTATCTCTTATGTTTTGGAAAACTTTATGTAAAATGTAAATTAGAAGAAACATTTTTCAGAAATATCTAAACGTAGTTGCATTATGACTAGACTCTAAGATATGCAGGTCTAAGCAGAGTTGTATTGTCTTAACAGACCTCTCTCAGGCTTCTTATCTTGAAAGCTGTAAAACTAACTGGAAAAGTTTAGATCAGTATTAGAATCAGTGTTCTTGTCTGTTTAATGGAAGAGTTCAAAAGATTTCTGAAGCTTCAAACATCATGCTAAAAATATTTAAAAATAACCTAAAGTAAGGCCTGTTAAAAATACATATTTTTTCTTGTGAGCAAAGTTGTTGGTATATATGAAATCTGTAGTTAACTGAGAATAAATATTTTGAAACAAAGTGAGGGTATTTAAATGTTAATGTTGTTTTACAAATTAATGCAGGGGGAATTTTGAATGTGCATTTCTACTCAAAACCATTCATCTATTTCTTGTAAAAATAAACTCTGCAAAACCTTCTGTTAACATTCTCTTGGAGAACATTAGAGGAGACTTCCTTATTACTTCTAATTCTAATCTATTTTTAGTTATGACCCTCCACATTTCCCTTTTTAAGATGGGACAGGAAAAGCAATTAATTTTAATTAATTAGTTTAAAGACATTTCAAATGATCTCTAAGGGATTTTTAAGATTACTTGCTTGAGAAAGTAAGTTTTAATTTGTTGTAAATTACAGTAAGTTACACTTACTGTCTTCATCATTCTCAAAGATTAAACCAGTGTTACCTCTGACTAATTTTGACTCATCTATAATTTATTTGTGCAGCCAAAAATAGTTGCTGCATATTGTTGGAAAAATTGGTCATGTTTCTTGGTAATCCTCAGGGGAAAAGTTAAATTAAAAAATCAGAAGCAATTTGATAGGCTTGGTGATTATAATATTGTTTATGCGTATACTCAGTAAATATGGTACATATGTGAGACAGTAATCAAGAGTGCCAGCTAAAGGGCATGACACTTCTGGAAAGGAAAAAAAAACCACAACACTTTCTTTTCCTCCTATGGCAACAGCTATTCAATCTCAGCAGGAACTGTCTTCATTTATTGTTTATCATAGCAAAGATGATGTGTACTTTCAGGAAAGAGGAGGGCTTGGATGTTGTTTCTTGTATTTATTTATTCATTTTAATATGAGATTTGGCGCAATGGACAAAATGTAATGGTTGTGAATTTTCTCTGAGCAGATTAATATTTGGAGACAGGTCATCCATCAGCAAACTGGCTGTGAGGAAACCTTTTATGTGAATCTTCCTTTTTTAACTTTTTTAGCTTGGTATTTTTGAAAATGACTCAGATGAAGTAGTAGATTTAGACTTGGAATGTTGGTCACTCACTTTACATGTTACCTCATCAAAAGATTGTATACACATAAACACAGGTGTTGATAACAAGTTTTCAGTAGCTTCAGAGAAAAATTAATCTTTTGTCCTTTCAAGTCAAGTGTGTTTTTCTAAATAGTAAAGTACCTTCAGTACTTCAGTACTTTGAGCTCTAAGAAATATGAATCATGTCAAAATGGAATTTTAGCATATTCCTTCTAGTGAGCAGTCCCATAGGAAGGTTTGATAATTGCTATATGCAAAAAAGAATATAAATATACAATGTGTAAAATATTATGTTGTGAATAATGTTTTGACAATGCAGGGCAGCAGTTACATTTAAACTGATTACTTCAAATGTGGTGGTTTAGAGAATTACAAATCCAGTACTTGCACTGAAGATGGGGAAAGAGAGGGAAATAATACCATCCAGGAACTATACAAAAATTTGTCCAACTTCAATAGGATGCAAATTTCAGATCAATTATGAGGGAAATACGGAAAACACAAAAAAAATGTGGTACAAATTCACCAATCACAAGTCACTACATATATGGTGAGCAAATCTATCTCATTTAAAATGTCTGATCACCTGTAGACAAAAATCTGAAAAAAAAAAAAGAATAAAAATTAGACTTCTCTTTGGAGTTTTTGTGATGCATCTGGCATTCAGCACCACAGATGAAACTATAATGGAGGATGGGGAATAATGAAATGGTAAGAAAGATTGTGCTGGCAGAAGTTAACAGTGTTAAGTGTCAGATGCTGGCCTGTACTCAGTCTGGAATAAGTATATAAATGGTGAACCTGAAGGAAGAGTTTTGCAAACATTCTTGTTTCATAGTTTTGTTAATGACCTTGGCATGTAAAACCAGAGACACTAGTTCTCAGTGCAAGGAGATAATTAGAATGACTTTGAGGATTGATATAAAAGAAATGGGTTAAGATCAGATACAATAAAGCCGTTTTCTTAGAGACTAGTAGTAAGAATATCTGCTGTAGGCTTGGCGTCAGAAGCAACAACTAAGAAAAGAACTGTGTGTCCAGATATACTGAGTGTGAGTAAGCCATGAAAAAGTGATTTAGAGTTTACTGGATAAGATATTTCTAATAGAAATTAGGAAGACAGTAATCCCGTTATTCAAGGCTGTGCAAAAGCTGTGTGTAATTTGAATGACTCCTATAGGAAATGCATGCCAGGTGAAAAAGTGATATGGGTATATTTCTTAGAACAATTAAGGGAATGGGGAGATGACTGTAAAAGAACAGAGCATGAAAACTTGGCGTGTTTGGTCTGGCAAAGCTAAGGCAAAGAAGGGGGATATATGTGTGAAGATTAGAAAAAGCCTTAGTGGGGCATACATCATAAAAGAATGGAAGATATTTAAGCTAAAGGATAGTATTAGCACAAGAAGAAAAAAAGCAAACTGGCTACTAATACATTTACCTCAAAAAATTAAAGAAAAAATTAAATGCAAGGAAGTTGTAACCTCATTGTAAAGCAATTCAGTTAATTCCTAATTGGTGTGACTACTTTCAAGATGCAACTCAGTAAGATTACGAAGGGAATTCTATAGGGCAATAATTGCAAAAGAAGGGGATTGAGCTAAAAGGACTAGTAAATCTTTTCTAATACGGTGCTCATAATTGTGTCCAAGAAATAAGTGGCATTTTCAGTGTATTATGTAATACATTTTCAGGTTTCAGCATAATTCAGATTAGTGATAAAGGAAGATAGACCAATTAGGATGCCCACCCTAAGAAAATGTTATGGAGTTTTATGAATGCTTTAATTTTTACTTTTACTTTTTTACTTAACTCATCTATATGTATGCTTTTTCTGATTGTACCATAATCCATTTTGATATAAACTACCTTGTTTTCATTTTAAGTTGACCATTTCTGCTAATTTTGGGAAATGAATGTGCATATCTATATGTAGGTTTGTGACAAAATAACTGAAAGAAGTATGAATCATATATTGAGTTACTTTGGTTCTTGACAAATCATAATTCACACAAACCATAATGTTCAAAATGTCCTTGCCTGGTACCATGCCACCTCAATCAGCAGCCACCATGAATGGAAAAGATAGCAATGCCAAACTGTTTTGAAATAATTCACTTGGTATCCTACCATAACCAGATGGAAGAAAAAACTATGGGGAAAAATGTATCGTAATCTGGGAGATTTTAGAAAGTTTCTGAAGGAAACCAAATTATTTAGTCTGTACTAAGGGAAAATGGCACTTTTTTTCTTTTTGAATTACATGTCTGAAACCAATTAAATCGCTGTAATTGTAACAAATAAGGTCATCTATTTGCTACATTCAGCTTTATATTTGTTGAAGAAATAGAAGTTCCTAGACTGATTATTGCAGTAAACTTAGTACTCTCTTCTAACTCATGAGTTCTTCTTCACTCAAGGCATAATATTGAACTTACATATAGATATTCTCCCATTTCCTAGAATAATTTTAGAGAAAACTGAGTGTCATGGTTTCAGCTGGGATAGAGTTAATTTTCTTCACTGTAGCTGGTATAGTGCTGTGTTTTGGACTTAGTATGAGAATAATACCGATAACACACTGATGTTTTGGTTGTTGCTGGGTAGTGCTGAACTAGTCAAGGACTTTTCCAGCCTCCCGTGCTCTGCCTGGTGCACAAGAAGCCGGGAAGGGAGGGGGCACAGCCAAGAGAGCTGATCCAAACTGGCCAAAGGGATATTCCATATCATATGACGTCATGCCCAGTATATTAACTGGGGGGAGTTGGCCAGGGCAGGCAGCAGCGATCATGGCTCAGAGACTGGCAGCGTCGGTCGGCGGGTGGTGAGCGGTTGCACCGCTTGTGATTTTCTAGGTTTTGTTCATCTCCCTTGCTCTTTGGATTATATTGTTATTATTATTCTAACCATTGTTATTATGGTATTATCATTATTGCTATTTTATTCTAATTAGTAAACTGTTCTTATCTCAACCCACGAGTTTTCTTGTGCTCTCCCGATTCTCTCCCCCATCCCACAGGGGTGGGGGGAGTGAGCGAGCGGCTGCGTNCAGCCTTTCCTCAATGGAGAGATGGTCCTGTCCCTTAATCATCTTTGTGACCCTTCACTGGACTCTCTCCAGTTTGTCCATGACTCTCTTGTACTGGGGAACCCAAAACTGGACACAGTACTCCAGGCTGTGGCCTCACCAGTGCTGGGTAGAGGAGAAGGATCACCTCCTTCAACCTACTGGCAACACTTTGCCTAATGCAATCCAGGATATCATTGGCCTTCTTTGCTGCAAAGACACATCACTGGCTCATGTTCAGCTTTATGTCTACCAGGACCCTCAGGTCCTTTTCTGCCAAAGAGCTTTCCAGCTGAGTGGCCCCCAACTGGTGCATGGGGTTGTTCCTCCCCAGGTTGAAGGACTTTGCACTTCCCCTTGTTGAACTTCTTGAGATTCCTCTTAGCCCATTTCTCCAGCCTGTTGAAGTACCTCTGGATGACAGCATGACCGTCTGGTGTATCAATGTCATCACCGATGTTCATCTAAAAATGTAAAATAAATATTTATGCTGATTTTATTTTATAAGAAAGAAATCAGAAAGTATTTAAGAATAGCCTTTTCTGTTATAAAATAGTTGTCTCTCAACTCAGCTACAAGTAGGCTTTATTAAATTATCATATAACATAAAGATTTGCAAAATGATTTTGAAGGTTTGAGAGGTCAGTCCATCTTGTCTAACTTTAAAAGTTATTATTAAGATTGGTCAAATGTCAGGGATCATAAATTTAGAAGCATTTCTAATAACATCAGAATGAAATTAAGGGAGTTTTACAGATATGAGTGATGTTTTGTCTTCTGACCTCTTTCCCAAGTAGTGTTCTTAGGTGCAGTTTTGACTTGCATCAAATGCATTCAGGATACTTTCCCTTTTAGTATGTTGTGGGTGAAATAGGTTTATTTCTGATGCAGTAACACACGCCTTCATATATCAGTATGGGAATGCCAATGATTAGAATGATATATAAATAAACAGTATTTTTCTGAAAGATGCTAAAAAAGATTGCTTATTTGTACAAATCTTTACAGATGTCTTCTTAGTTTGTGTTGCAGCTCTTAACTAGTAATCCAAATACTTAACTACTGAAAGCTAGTTGTCTTCTGCTCAACTGTGTGACTATAGAAGTGCTAAGAAAGAGTAGACAGCCTAGGAAGTGTCTCTTTCTCTGGTGCTGCTTTTAGTCTACCTTAAAAAGACCTGGTACCCACAGACAACATCTACAAAGGTAGATTTAATCATGATGATAGGTGAAATGGTTCTCATAAAACTTGATACCCCATGTACTCATTTAAATTCCACTGGATATTCCTTTGGAGTCTAAATGTATTTGAAATTCTGCCCTCAAGTCTGTGTTTATCAGCTTATGTTGTACTGTAAAATTTCTTGAACTTGGAAGAACCTGAACTTAGAAGATCAGTTTAGAAAATCAAATACCAGTCATTGTCTGTTACATGGATCAGTCACATGGATCAGAAAGATCAGTATTATTGTTGTGACATTCTGATGATAATGCACAAGGGTGTGACTTGATCCTTGTGGGTCTCTTCCAACTCAGGACATTCTATGATTCTATGATTCTATTCTACTTAAAGACTGTTTAACATCTGTGGTTGTCTATACCGTGATTACAAAAGCAATCTTTGTACCCAGCAGAGTGTTCCTATCAGAAGCATCCTCACTGGGAACCCTACTGGGTCATTCAAATCCTGAAACTGAGTGTAGAGTTTTAATATAAACTACTTAAAACTTATTTGAGAAATGCTTGTTTCTGGTTAAGAATTATCTCTTAATTATCTTATGGCTGCCTAATAAAGGATATTTAAAGCTGGTTGATAAGGTTTAATGAAGAGAAGCTGACTTACCAAAGGCTGCAGGGAGGCTGGGTGAGCAATCTACATTAAATTTTTAAGGTGGAGTATAATTCTTCCAAAAGTATTTTCCATTTCCTGTCTTTTTATTTGGACTCAAAATTGTATAGTAACTATAGAACCTACAAACACCTGACTTGGAGGGCCTATGACTATTACACTGTGGTGCCCTCAGTTTTCAGAGACCTGCTATTTCCAGATTCCAACTGCAGTAATTTTTCACCTGGAAAATAAACCTACTGTTTACTAAATGACTCCATACTGTTGGGTTTTTTTTGGGTATAATTTTCTTTAGTGACTCACATTGATTCTTCTCTGTTCTGCTTGCTTAACTGATTGAATTACTTAAGCTGAATTATTTTGCTAAGAAATACATGTTTTCAGACCTGCTGTAGGAAAATGAATGCTCTTACTATTTTTCTGATGACGGAACTGTGTGTTTATAAGCTTTAAGGATGATAAGAGCAAGTTACAAGGAAGGACAGAACCAGAATTCAGACTGACAAATTGTAAAGATGGCATGGAATCAACATAGTGAAATAAGCTAAAAACGGTGGCAGTGGTTCAGTGGGAGAGGATTTGGGGGGTTATAGTGAACACCATACTAAACTTATTACCAACATTTTTTGTGGAAAAATGCCAGTGTATTCAAATCTGAATAAATCTCAATTATTCAGGAACATGTGAACACATAGTTATATCAACCAATGTAAGAAACCTCAACTTCATTCAACATTGATAAAATTTTGTCTAGATAACTGCTTCCAGGTTTTGGGAAGGTTATGCCATTTACTTTTGCAATGTCATTTACTTTTGTAATGTCATTTAACTTTGACAGCCATAGTTAACTTTGGGTGCCATGTCGGAGCTATTGTTCTTTTCCTCAGGTGTATTTTGTCTATTCATCACAGAATTTGTTTTCTCTTGTGCAGGATGATTGCTTCCTTCATCTTTGTAGAAGTACTATAGACAAATTTGTTTATTTCTGGGTGATTTCCACTTTGATAATAACAGTGTTATGTTCTGTTTTTCCCCCCCTTATTTTTGGCCAATCTTCTCAAGAAGTACTGTGATTTTTCCCCAGCACCAGAGACCAGTTTATGTCCTCTTTCTTTTCTCCAACACTAATCTTTTTAATGACCTTCAGTTTTACCAGGTCTCAAAATTCTATGATGTTTTCAACAGTACCTCTTTTTCTTTCATCTGTCAGCTGTGTAATCTCAGCCTGTAAATTTATCCTGTTGAAGGCTTAATTATTTGACCTTTATATCAAACCTCTTTTCAATTAGTTATTCAATTCTTGGCTCAAGTGTTCTTTTTAGAATTACATTTTCAATATAACTATTTCTCAGCCACTCTCCTTCAGTTCCTTGACATTTGGCCAGCATTCTGCATGTAAAACTATATATACAATCTCTTTCCTAACATGCTATCTCTTTATAGTTCACAAGGAGCACAGTTCTGAATCATTTCCCCCCTCTTTTGCAAGTTATTTTTCCCCATTCTGACTCCTTGTTTATAATTGAAATGATAAAAATTAATTCATTGTATGGGTCTCTCTGTTGGCTTGTGGGATTCATGCTAAAATTAGAATCAGTGACACACCAATTACCTTTGAGGGAAATTATAAATTCATTCCCCTAAACACTAAAAAATGGAGAACTTGACTAAAACATAAGATTTCTGCTCAAGTGGAACATTAAAAAAAAAAAGCTGATAGTCTTCTGACTTAATTTTCTTCCTCCCCATTCCATGCATGAGGCGTAAATGGTAGATAGATTATTTAACAATATTCTTTAGTAGAGTCCATATTTACACTAAAAGCTTTTTTAATGCTTATAGCACTTCACAAATCACATATTAATCCCTTTATTTATGGACCATGCAATTCCAATGACCTATGATGATGCTGATAAACCTTAATTCCTTATTCCCTCTGATTAACCTTGGATGATGTAAAGATCTGCTGACACATTCAGTGACATGACAGAACTGGACTGATTCCCAGAGAGTGACCATAAACCCCTTCCTGTAATAGCTTTGGATCTTGCGCTTTTACTGGAATAAGATTAATGAAAGGAGTGCAGAAATACTCAGTTTATATGTGCTAAACTGTGAAGGTTCATCATATTGACAACACCACTGATTTGTTCCAAGTACAGCTCCATGCACAAAATGTTAATATTATTTTATTACCAAGTCTCAGGGGGCAATTTTATGCACAAGCTCAAAAGCCAGCTTGTATAGAAAAAATGAAGTACTTTTAAATGTTACAATATGTTCTCTGCATTAGTTTTGCTTACCTGTCCTGGCAGGATATGCATTCTAGGCTATTATTCAGAGCCAAATGTTGCCAGACATACCAGCTTTCAGAGAGACAGATGTATCCTGCATTTAATCCTGCTGACTGGGGGATGTCCTTATGTACTGTTGTCAGAGTTCTAATACACCAGCTTTGTGTACTTCATCCTATCTTGAGCCATCAAGGAAGGGTAGTTTGATGTGACATTTTTATCACTTCCCACATTTCAAATACCCATTTCTACCCATTTGCTTAGTCCAAAATCTGGTATAAAAAAGATGCAGGATACTCTTTTCTTTGGTAGCTATTCTTCACCTCCTTGGTAACTTTGGAAACCACTGGCTAACTTCTATCAGTGTAGAGGAGAGTGAGCTTATAGGCACAGCAGTTGTTAAAGGAGAGACACTCTCTAAGTTCCCTCACTGAAATGCAGATGAAATTGCAATGATTGATATTCATCAAGCTTTATCATTCCAAGAAGCACTGTTGGCTCGTGTGCCAGCTGACAATTCAGACAAAATGTTTGCTACCTCTTGTCCTGTCCAAAAGAGGGATGTTTTGGAGATTTGCAAGTACTTCAGTGATGAAAATGGAAGCAAGGATGAAGGAATATGTTAGGTACTGACAAGTATTGTGGTAGCTGAGTTACGGGAAAGGCAAAGTCCTGCATTTAAGGCTGATATTACAAGGCAGGTGGAATTTTAATTATAGGGAGCTGTAAATTAAACTAGCTTCATTACCTGAACTAAAATAATATTTTATTATCAAATATTGGGATGCTTGGGGTTTTATATCAAAATGAACAGTGTGCCAATCTGTAGTTATCTAGCTCTAAGTAGCAGGCTTTTCACTTCTGGATTCTGAAACCCTTGAGAAAAAGTATGCTTCTTCTTTCATGTAAGATGCCTTTCATGGCGGTACTGATAAACATAGGAGCTTCCTAAAATTAGTCTCTTCTACTGAAAACTGAAGACATGAAGACCTTTTTTTTTTTTTTTNTTTTTTTTTTTTCAGTTGGCAGTAACTCCCATAAAACTCTATAACTGAGATTTATTCAGATTTGAAGAATTAAACTTTACTCTTTTTCAGATGTTTATACAACAATTAAAAATGCATATGGTGTAATATAATTTAGCCTAACTGCTAAAATTTAAACATGGCATTTTTAAAAAGGAAGCTCAGGGAAATTATTTCAAGAAAAACAACAAATACACTGTTGTAAGTTAAAAAAAAAAGTTAAAACAAAGCTTTGAACTTCAAAAGCCTTCTTTTGAATATTTGATTGGCTATGTGGATGGATTAGATGCTGGTGAAGTGGTCATAATAACAGCTTGGCGGAGTGATTTGCAAAACTGTTAAAAACTTTTTTCTGTGATTTATTGCAGAAATGAAAGCTAAACTATACATCTGTTTAAGATCAGTCAAAAGTCTTTCCTTCCGTTTAGTGTCTGGAAGACAAGTTACTTCAGAAAGAATCAAACACACTGTTTTCCAGGACAGAAACTGGTTTTTAATCTATGTTCAGTTATTATGTGGAAAACAATGCTTGGTCGAATTGGCATTTGGGAATTTAAAATAAAAAGTTTTGTATTTATTTTTGACTGTGTTGTCATTAATCACTGCATTTTGCTGACCCATATCTCTGCCTTGTTCCACTAGCAGTTGAACTGTGCATCCTTGTCCTGGTTTTGGCTGGGATAGTTACTTTTCTTCCTAGTATCTGGTATAGTGCTGTGTTTTGGATTTAGTATGAGAATGTTGACAACACACTGATGTTTTAGTTGTGAAATAGTGCTTACACGAGTCAAGGACTTTTCAGCTTCTCATGCCCTGCCAGCAAGATGCTATGAGGGGGCACAGCCAGGACAG
>VZTV01110029.1:0-11112 GCA_013400875.1 Anhinga rufa
ATTGGTGTTGAAACATGCTCTGTAATTCCATTCTCTTAGAGGTAATGACGTTATTAGCATGACACTGTTGAGCACAGTTCATTCTGGGTAGGCACGCTGTAAACATCACTAGAGGAGTGCTGGGTGGAATATGTAATTTATGGAGGGGACAAAACTGTAAGTTTACGGCAACCGTCTGCTGTGTAGTAGCCAGCAACTGGCTAACTGCGGCTACTCATAGGAAGTACCATACTTTTTGGATGAAGCCCAAGTTTTCAGCAATAGCTTATGCCATTGCTTCTTCAGCTCCTATTATTTACTGGTTTTCTAATAAGTTTAGCTTTTTTTAAAAAAAAATTGGGATGCAGGTGTATTCAGAGGCCGATAGGTAGAGTTTAGAGCTGCTGAAAAACAGATTATGGCTTTAGAGTTCCAGTTCCAGCTCTGTAACTGACTCATTGTATTTTAATTTCCTGCCCATAAACTGTGGCTGAAGTTCACAGTACTTTTCTCAGAGAGGTTGTAAAGATAGATTACTTTGCATTTTAAATTTAAACTATTATGAGATTTATTGATAGAAGCCCTAAAGGTGTATAAATTAATGCAATATAACAAGCACAATATATGTTACTATTGTAGCCATGTGCACATTTGTTAAGGTCAGTCTATATCAGGTTATCTTTGCTGAAATATGGCTGAATAGACAAATTAGTGCCCAAATATTCTGAACCTGCTGTGGGAACAGGTAATGGCCAGAAGTAGTAAGGTTTGTGGTTAATACCTTCTCCAGAATCACCAAACTTCAGCCCCGAGTCATCACGTCAGGTCATTCAGTTTCTAATTACCCATCAGCTTATAGACTATTGCCTAGTTCTGTGTCTACCAACTATGAATTTGAAGACAACGCAGCGCTGTTGTCCTCTACAATAATGCTGAGTAAGCAAAAAGAGCGTGTCTGGAGTCATAAAGGATAAACAGAAGGCAGTGACCCAGAGAAATATGAAACTGGAAGCATCACCCTATTGAAATTAGGTTGAGAGCTGCTTTGCCTACCTTTCCATAATCACAATCTAGGAAGAGATCAGTAAACATTTGCCTCCACATATCACGTCTTATTGCTTCTCGGAAGTTATCAGCACACTGACAGAGATGCTGCAGGATTTCTTGGAAGAAGTCATTTGAAAAATGTTCAGTGTAGGAATGGACATACTATGGAGAGAAAGCAGTAGAGTAAATGGTTAGCTTTCCTCAAGTATTTTCACCTTTATTTGAATTCTTAAAAATCTATTGCATACAATGAAATATATGTGAATTGGTAGTTTAATCTGCTCACCTAAGGCAAACTTGGTGCACGCATGCTACACTGCCCATGTTGTTCTTTCTTTCAGAAGCAGCAGTATTCTCCAGGCACGCCTGGGACACTGCTGCACCAGGCACTGCCCAGAGGTCACTTATCATGTTCAATGGTTCCAAGATGCCGGACCAGAACCCCTCATGTGACATGTCATTGCTTAAGCTAGGTTATCTCAGGGAGGATAGAAGTTCTCCATGGTTTTCTGCAGCATTCAGTATTCCTGACGTTATTCCCAAGGAGGCATTTTGAGCCATTAGTTTTTGCAGAATTGACAGTCACTCAACTCTCTAATGCCACAAAATGACCGTTGCCCACAATTTCAGTGTTTAGAGAACCACTCTGGATACAATAAAAAAAAGGAAAGAACCTTTTGAAAATGAGCCTGCTGTCACCTAAGTCCTCTGACACTGGGAATAGTACTGACTCGAGATTTATCTTAAGTTCTAGCCTTGGAGACACTTTAACACTTCAGATTTATAGCCATGTGGTTTTTACGAGCAAAAGCAATATGGTTCTAAAAATGTGGTGCGCATGACATAAATAATAATGGCCATCAGAACAAACCGCAGTCCCAAAGCTGAATTATTATAGCAGGTTTCTGGAGCCAGCCACTGCAATGGGGAGCCCATACAGTTAAAAGGAGGAATTTGTAAAACACAGAATGTTTCCCATGATCCCATTTTTAGAGTGTGGATACCTGACTAAGTGCTAGAACATCTTGGACTTCTTGAAATGCCGCACAGGCATTAACGAACTGAAATATTAATATATGTTTTTATTATTATTCAGGTCTATATTGCATAATTTCCAAATCTATGGGACAAGTGGAGAAGAGAAGAAGAGAGAAAAGCGGCAGCCAATGGCCTGAGGGGTGGCTGGTGGGAAAGAACTCCTGACGAAATGTATGTTTTTTCTGCATTTCAGCATAAAAAGAGAGGATGTGGGTGGGTTGGAGAGAAGGTGGCAGATCCAGGACTACATGTATCTACTAGCTTTTCAGAGCTATTACAACCCGGAGCCCTGTGACAGATGAACCTTAAAGATGACAGCAGTTGGGAGGAGGCAGGTTGGACAAGCAGCTTGTTGTTTTGCATGTCATCTGGATGACACAGCCAAAGGCTTGTGTATTAATACTGCTGTCTAACAGCTCCACAGAAAATTTGTTAGAAGCGTATGTTCAGCTATGTGGGCAGGAGGAACTATTGTAGAGTCATAAGCTCTTCTTAGCTGATGTGTGTAAAGCTGTGTAAAGTACTGTACACATAATAAGCATACATTTATTTATTATTAACCAAGAGATTTTGGCACCCAACAGAAGGAAACTCGCACACCTCCTTCTTGCTCTCCAATGTGAGACCTCGCCGTAGCTTGTGAACACATCATCATCAGTAACAACGGATTTTTGCTTTTTGTTCCTGCTCTCGATAGAACTTGAGGAATCCATATGCAATCATGAAAAATGATCTCACCTTTAAAGCCTGATTCTGACCCTACAAAGGCAATGTGGGTATTTCCCCTGGTGTGAATAGCTTCGTGTCAGACTGCTGGGGGTTCTGCACGTTAGAGTACAAAGCCTGTGAAATCAACTATTAAGGGCTGGTCTCTGGGATTTAAATGCTTTTAATATACATGACCCCACGAGCTTGTCATGAAGGATATAAAAATTCAACAGCCACCATTTTGCATGTCCAAAAAAAACCCCCAAAACCCAACAACAACAATGTCTGAGGTCTCTCTACGGAGTTTCTAACAGCCTTTAAGTAACCCAAAGCTGCGCTGAATTCAAGGGGGGAAAAAAACCTGCCATTTAATTTTAAGGGCCATTAACAAGCAATGCTTTTCACATGTGAAAGGGCCTAGACCAGCGTGGAGAAAGATCATCTCTCTTTCTGGTTTTGGTGGATGATGCAAACTGATGAAGAAAGGTAAATTGTAGCTGAGGATTAGAAACAGCCCTGTCCTGAGAGCGAGGCCTGTGATTATGGAACAGTTTCCCAAGGGAAGTGATGAAAGCCTCATCATTTGATTCAATTAAAACCGGATTGGATAAAGCATCAGGGAATATATATTCCAAGAAGAACATTGCACTGGCTGGTAAACCAGACAGCTTGACAGTCCATGTCTTTTGTATTTCTGATCTCTGTTGTCATATCTGTAATTGAGTTAAAATAAAGAGTACACAAAATATATTTTAAAACATTTTTCTAATGCTAATGGAGCATGAATTCATTCAGCGCTTATACATGTACCATAGGGGTTATGGATTGTTGCTTCATTTCAGTGACAAAAGCAATTCTCTGGGCTCCCATTAGCCACAAGTTTTCTTAATTAAATGCAGTTAGTCTGAGGTTAAATTTAAAAATACCTCATTTCATGCTTAAAAAAGCCTTCAACGAGTTATCATAAAAATGCATCTCTGTGCAAAATACCGATCATGTGAGTCTCCTGAGAGCGAAGAAAGCACAAAAATCACACATGGTTGCTTGAAATGAGTCTCTGAACAGCTGCTTTATACTCTGCTTTTAATTATTGCAACAGCACCCACTAGCACTGCTGCAATTGAGGGTCTGTCACCACTTTATTCTAAACATCCCTTTTCACACGTTTAATTGCCCAGCCACAAAATTTAGCTCTGTCGTAGGTAGAAATAGGTGGCAAAGTCTTGGCCTGGAGAGTTATTCAGTAAGTATTTGGAGGATTTCAAATGATGAAGAGTAATAGGGTGAAATTTCCAACTACATTTTTTGATTTTGGTGAGTTGAAAACACATTTTTGATGTTTCTCAATGACAGCTTTTGATTTGAGAACTGCGTGTTTTTCAGTCTGGTTATGCTTCTCACACATTTATGATACTTGTTGCAGTTTGGTTATGGTTCAGGCCAATAATAGTTCAGGGCAAAACCAATAGAGCGTCTCTTCCCAGTTCATCACTTGTTAGGTTTTTCTATGGTTAATAGAACTTTATCAGAAATAACAATACTTTGGGGATGGTACTAATTACCTCAGGCTAATGGTTATGTTGGGACACCACACCTCCCTTGAGCAGCCAACTCAAAATCTGAATTCACAGGTGATTCAGGGCTTTGACTTGCTAGAAAAGGACTGAGAGGGATGTTCTAAGCCCCACTTCTTCTGCAGTAACTTCTCAGAGAGTGGCACAGGCTGCAGCTCTGAGGAAAGCCAAACACTTCTCCCTTGCTGGCCAGAATGGAAGCGTTGTGACAGCAGAGGATGGATACGGAGATGGGACATGAAATGTCCTGATACAACCTGTTACCTGGGATGCTGGAGAAGCGAAGCCCTTCACTTACTCATCTTAGCTGTCCCCAGGGAAATGCTGTTACTTTGTGATAAACATCATATTCTGAATAAGGTGCTCTTATTTAATTTCTCACCTCTGTGAATTCATCTATGTTTAATTTTTTTTCCAATGTGTCAATGATTTCCAGCTTCCTGGCATAGATTGCTGGTAAAAAATGAAGGGATATTGGTTTAGAAAGTTGTGGTTTTGCATATGGTACACATTTTTTTGCACACTGTTTGTTACATTAACTTTCTTCTCATGTTGGATTACATTTATTTGAGGTTATCCTACACAACCGCTGAAGCATCTGACTGTACAGAGGCTATCTAAATCTGATTCTTACATATTTCTCTTGTTGAGAATCTGCACTTAGCTATTCAGAACTGTATGGCCATATTTATTCTTGACATATGTTGGTGCAAATTGCAATCATTTTAACAGTACTTACAACTAATTATATGACGGAAGAAACTATTTTTGATTGAACAAACAGATCAAAAAGCCTTAAAATTCTGGGGACATGGATTCTGCTTTGCAAGAGTGGAATCTGAAAGTCAGTAATTTTCCCAAGAAGCTTTGTGGGAACATTTTTAGTGATTATGATATTCAGAACTATCTTTTGGTCAGCTTCTGGGCTGCTATAATGGAACTGAGAAGGTATGTCAAATGCCTGCATAGATTTCTGAATGAGGTCTTTGAGCACAGACATGCTATTTCTGTTGGGCTTATTTCTCTGTTCTTTCTTCTACAATATATCAGGAATAAAGAGAACATTCACCACAGAATGCATTTATCTCTTGTTGCTGAAGACATTCCTAAACTGTACATTATCTTCATTAAACTGTAAACCAAAGCTTAATGTTCCGTTACTGTCTATTAGGTGCTGTTAAATGAAATACACTAAGAAGAGGAGCCGCACTGTTAGTGAAATATGACATAAAGCACCTCCAGCGACTGGACAGAACCTCCGTCTCATCCTGACGCCCCAGTGTCTGTTCACACTGGAGAACCACAGCCGCCGCAGCAGGAGCGCAAGGGCTGTGTTTGGCATTCGCACAACGTACTACCAATATAGGATGATTACTCAGAGGAGCAATTCTGTAATATAGAAAGGGCTGAACAAGGGCAAGTTCTAGGCAGAGGTGACTTCAGCAGCAAGCAGGAATGCACTCTGGAGGCTCCCTGCTTATCATCCCGTCTTCCAGCAAAGGCAGATTTGTTATTATTGATGATCATTACAGGCTATTGATGTAAAGGGCTGGCAGCAAGCTGTATGTTGCTGCTTCAATGTTCCTGGCTCCATCTAGTCAATCGTCATTACTCGGGGAGGTCAAGTGTAAGCTATGTAAAGTGGACAGGAATTATGGAAATCTTTCCGTGCCGAGTGCTGTGGTACAGAGGCCCTTGTGCTGTGTGTCACTGGTGCGCCTGGCACTGGCAAAGGGATGGGTGGTTTGGTGGAGCATTAGGTGAGCTTCAGTATTTTCCCTGAACCATACAAGGTAACAACACTGTCCTGGTTTCAGCTGGGATAGAGTTAATTTTCTTTGCAGTAGCTCGTATGGGGCTGTGGTTTGGATTTGTGCTGAAGCAGTGGTGATAATGCGGAGATGTTTTAGTTGTTGCTCAGCAGCGCTTACACAAGTCAAGGACTGTTTCAGCTCCCCGTGCTGTGCCAGGGGCACGGGAAGCTGGGAGGGGACACGGCCGGGACAGTGACCCCAACTGACCCCAGGGATGTCCCACACCGTATGGTGTCATGCTCGGTGTATAGAGCTGGGGGAAGAAGAAGGAAGGGGGGACATTGGGAGTGATGGCGTTTGTCTTCCCCAGTCACCGTTACGCGTGATGGAGCCCTGCTTTCCTGGAGATGGCCGAACACCTGCCTGCCCATGGGGAGCAGTGAATGAATGCCTTGTTTTGCTTTGCTTGCATGCGCGGCTCTTTCTTCCCCCATTAAACTGTCTTTATCTCAACCCATGAGTTTCCTCACTTTGACTCTTCCCATTCTCCCCGCATCCCACCAGGGGGGAGTGAGCGAGCGGCTGCGTGGGGCTTGGTTGCTGACTGGGGCTAAACCACGACAAACACTGTCGCACTTTAATTTTTTTCGATCCTGCTGTCCATGGGATTTCCAAGCTCTCCTGCGAGACAAGGAACACCGAGGGATAGAGTAGATGAAGGAAGTTATAACAGTGATTCTTAAAAATTGTGATAAGCACATGGCAATGCCTGGCAATGCAGAATGTAAGTGGAAAGGGCCTACATCTGGTCTTTCTATCTCTCTGAAAGATATTTTTTTAAACTTCTTTCCATACATTTCAAGATCATATTAATGAACCACATGGTGGTTCAGTCTCTTTCCAATCTGTCTGAAGATCTGTGGTTAATACCCTAGCTGGTGTAACTACCTTTAGAGGTTCTTTCTCTGCTCTCAAATCCATTCACTGTTTTCTCACAGTTTGCATCAGAATTCAGACCACAGAAATAAAACTAAAGGAGACACATTGAAAACTTACCTTTTCTCACGTCCATGGGAGTAGAAGCAATGAAATCCGGAAAAGACCTCAGGGCACTCTGAACCTACAGATCAAGGTAAGAGTCAAAGGCCTGTTTCATGCAGACAACAGAAGACAATTACTGAAATAAATCACCCAGAATAATTAGTTGTAGGGGCCAGCAATGCTTCTTACCACACACAGGTGGGCCCTGTCAAATGTAGACCTTGTCTGTGTTGTGTTGTGTGCAGGCGTAGGACAATTTCCTAGGGCCTTGTGTGACTTGTAAGAAAGATGCTGGTACCAAGACATGTATTAAAATTACTGCAAATCTCGTGTTTCATGAGCTGCAGTATCAACTTGTATGAGTCACAGGTCTTTGCCTCTTTCTAGAAGATTTAATGGAGGCCACAGGACAGCAAGAGTGGCTGCCCCGGACCTTTTGAAGGGGATTCTGAGGGATAACCAGCTGCAGGGAAGGACATCCAGTGATGAGGTATGTACCCAACAACCTCAGGAGTGTCTGAGTACCTCACGGGGCATTTAGCTTCCCAGGACCTCTGTGGAGAATGCATCGCAATCCTTCCACGTCCTCGTGGGGAATCGGGGCTTAGTGAGGCTGAGTGGCAGACAGAGACCTACACCCTGACCCTACGGGTCATCCTTGTGCTCCATGCTGCCATGCCAGGGCAGAGGGCACTATCACGGACTTCCTTTTCCTCCTCTCTGGAACGATCATAGCACTGTGTTACCAAGGATCATCTCTAATTACCAGTGCAACCGGTATTCTGCCACTGACATCCACCGTCCACTCTTTGAACTGAATTGCCAGCGCCTCCTTTCTCATCTCTTTCACCTGAGACTTCATATTGTCCACCTGCTCCCTTTCCTTACGTTTGTTCTTTGCCTCAGACTTCATCCTGGCCAGCCTGTAGGACATGGGAATATGGTTTAGAAAGATACCATCATAAAGATATTTAAGCTAGATTAAGTTTACCCTGAAGAACAAAAGGAAAGGCAATAACTTCTTACTGAAATTCTTGTTCTTCTACTACAAGCAGATTTTTTTCCAAAGAAATACTTGATGTTCAAGGGCACAAAATTACTAGCGTGACTATTGGACTAGATGTTAGTAATCTCTGTTTTCAGAGGGCAGCTCCAAGGAGATGAGAGTATTTCTATTCTGGCATGTTTCATCTCCTGAAATCTAGTGTAAGTATGAATCTGAAGAAATAACCTCTGAGTGTCAGATACGTGCATTGGAGAGAGCCTCTTGTAGAGTACACGGTAGACATTTAAAGGAAAATCATCTGTACAGCTCTCCTAGTTTGTGTAGTTTCAACAGTGATAAATTTTACCTTCACATTTATAATGACATTAATCATTTATTGTGTTGATGTCCTTCAATTTTCTTTCAATTTTAGCAGGAACAGAGGTGCTTAATTTTGCTACGCTTGATTTACCAACAAAATTGCATCAGTATGCATTTGTCTCAAAGCCGAAGTACCATTTCACATGAGCGCTTCACTGGCAGAGAACAATATTCAATGAAAATTCTTAAGCAGTCCCACACAATAAAGTCCTTACTGCCTTAGGATGGGGATAATATACCAACCCCTCCGTCACTGTGAACACATAGTTTGCAAGCTTGAACTAAAAATACCTCCTTTCCTCTTCCTTCCGTTTTCTTTGCTCTAACCACCCAGCCATGTTTTTCCCCAATCCTCCATTTCGCACAACAAAAGAACTGCATAAAATTGCACCCGTAGAACTTATCTGCTTTGGTTTTGACTTTGTTCATTTAGGAAATGGAAAAAAAAAAAAGCCTTTAGGAAGTTAAAAATTCTTAAAGGCAAAGGATCAGTTCATATGGGGAGAACAGTTCCTGCTCAAGGAGGCTGCCAGAATCTCTCTGCATTGAGGCAGCTGCTCTGCTCCCCTCCGTGGCTCTCACTCACACCCTCTATAGCTAGTCAGAGTAAGGGGAATTGCTCTTCTTTTGTACCTGAAAACACACTAGTCCAGAAACTATATTTTAACTACCAATTTCTGCTCCCTTCTTCCCCCTGTGCTTCACATATTGTGAAGATGGGCTGATCCTGTCCCTGCTCTCTTCTTTGCTATGGGGTCATCCTAGGAATTATAAAACAATTATATTTTCTTTAATGAATAGAAAGGCCTGTTTAACATGTTATAGCAATGTGCTTTGATCACAGCCAGTTTTATCACTAGGTGCTTGTTCTTCATGACCACTTATCGCAGAGGTTTCTTAATGAATAACTTGGTTCCTTAATCGTGGGCATTGCACAAGTGCCTGCTGAGGTAGTTCAGCCTCCGGCACTTTGATAGCAGGGGAAGGGTAAAATAATTTCCTATCTTCTGACTCCTTCACAGACACAGCAAAGGGGAGGTGTGGAGCAGGTACCAAGCTAAGTGGACTAACAGATTTTTCTCCAATGTATGCTACAGACAGAAAGAGAAAACCAGACCATTTCTAGCTGCAGCACCTCCTCAGGAGCAGTCTGCAAGCTGAAAGCAGAGCTAAGGCCATGCTAGGAGTTGCGAAGGTGCTCTGGTGATTAATGTGGGCAGTGCCCAGCACAAGTTACATTGCGTGCCGCACCTGCGCTGTGCTGCAATTTTGCATTTATTTCTAGGGTCTTAAAACACCAGGCAGCTGCATCCTCGTGTGTCTGGTGTGGGACAAAATGTTTCCCCCCTAGACAACAACGGCAAGACAGGCTATAACAGCGCTGGGCACTTGTTTCAAAGTGAGCTCATTTCAGTATTAGACATTTCCAGAGAAGATGAGATGGCAGCGAGGGTGACTTCTCCCTGCAGAATGAAACATGTTTCTTCAGGAAGACAGCCGCCTAACTCCCACACGAGGACGGGTGACTCAGACTGAAGGACTGCTGTCCCTGGACAAATCAAGTCTCTGTTCCAGGTATCAGTCCATTTGGAAAAGGAACTTCTCCCATCTGTTCTCCTGCATGCCTCGACTCCCAGTCAGGTGGCAGCTGAGGAGAGACTGGAGGAAGCCTGAGAGAGCTCGCTGAGGATGGTCAGCTTTAGATAAGAACCTGTGGTGAAATCCTGCCTTTCCTGAAGGTAATGTCAAGGCTCCCAGGAGCTTCACTGGGGCCAGAATTTCACTCCTCATCTTTCTGGTGCTTATGTGAGAGATTTGGAGCACAGACTGGCATTTCTCTTGTAATATTTTTTTCCTGTGTAGAAAGCCAGTGACTCACATTAGGAGTCTCAGTGCTACATGGTGTCGGTAAAATCCTCTGTGCTGCTGTGGTGTAAGAATCCTATGCAAATCCCACAATACAGCCATCACAAATATGTAAATCTGAGCTGCTGTGAATGCAAATCCCATGAGACTACTACAGCGGATATGCAAAACCTGCAACAGCTATGGCTACATAAACCCCCGCGGCAGCGCTGTCTACAGAGAGATTGATTTCTACAAGTCTTGATAGCCACTTCCTTTGCATCAGCTCTGATAGCTACAAATTGAGAACCTGTCTCCAAATGTAAACACGGACTTAACAGCCATGGCCAAGATAACATGTCACTGGTAGACAACACTTTGCGTTCTACAGGAAAATCTGACCTCTCCAGGAATAAGCTCTAATTCACAACGAAAGCTAAGAGTATTTTAGCAAGGCAAAACCCCCCCAAAACAAAACCAAACAAAAAAAAAACAACCCAAACCCCCAGGAAATTGTATGTATTTTATTTCAATTTCTTTTGCAAAATAAAAATGAGATATGGTTCTGAACTTCCTGCGTCCAGGTGTCCCTCTGTGAAGCAATATGAATGGTGAAACAGTCCCCAAAACAAAGGTGTGGCAAGGCTGGCATCCTAAACATCCCCCCAGAACAGTCCGTGCCTGAGTGAAAGCTCATGTTTAAAGAAGATGTCCTCCCAGATCACTTGTTTCAGTGGAGCAGCATTAAAAAAAAAAAAAA
>VZTV01110034.1:0-38039 GCA_013400875.1 Anhinga rufa
GGGGGGTGTGTGTGGGGGTATTTTGCCCGCCCCGGGCCCGCTCAGCGTGCCTCCACCCAGGGCTGGGCAAACCCAGCACTGACACTCTCCGCCACGCTTCATCGTTCTTTTTCTCTTAATCGGCCCCGCCAACGGCCACGGAGAAGTGAAAACCGCCTACGACAAAGGCTGCGGCCGCAGAGTCCCGTTCCCAGGCCACGAGCGGGTGGGTTGGTGTCACCCACCCCTGACGCAACCCTCCTTCCCCCCCCACCTCCCGGTAGAGCCCCCTGGGGAAGCTGCCGGGAGTTTCCGAGCTGGCAGCGAGCTCTATAAGAGCAGGGCCCGGGCGCGGAGCAGGGCAGAAGCCCCGCACGCCGAGGCCACGCTGCCGCAGCCATGAGCATCCGCCCTTCGCCTCCTGTGAGTAACGCAGAGCCCCGGCCGCGCCGTTTGGCCGCGGGGCAGCTCGGGAGGCGTCCCGGGGCAGGGGATGGGGGTGGCGGGGAGAGCTTCCCAGGATCTGCTGGGGCTCGGACCCGCGGAGGGTGCGGAGCTCCGGGGAGCAGGGCTGGGGGGACGGGTACCCCCGTGCGTCGGCTGTGACCGGTGTTCCCTCTGTTTCTCGGCAGCGTGTCTACCCACGGCTGATTTTACCTTCATTTCTTACCAGCAAACCCCCAATTACGGTGAGTACACGGGGCGCTTGTGGGGAGAAGCTCCGTCCCACGCTTGGGTCAGTGCCGTGGGGGGCAAAGACAGACATCCTACCCTAGACATCAGACCTGGAGGTGCGCTGCGTCCCCAAGGTCGCTGGCTGCCATCACGCGGGTGGCGGTTCCTCCGCCGGGAAGGAAGGTTTATAAGGCTCCTAAAACCAGGGCAGGGAGGAGACCCGAGCTTTGCTTGCACGCGTTACCCTGGGGTGGGCAGAGGCGAAGCCGGTGAGAGACGCCGACGCCGGCCCCGGCAGCAGTTTGGGAACTTGCTGGGGAGGCACCGCGGGGAAGAAGGTCTGACACGAACCATCCCGTATGGCTTTTGTTTTCTTTCAGAAAGCAGGCACGAACTGTGGGCTTGTCGTCCACTTGGTCTGCTTCCATGGGTAGAGCCCACGGTCCAGCTGGGAGATCAAGGGTCGACACCTCGCTGACGCTTCGCGTCTGTCCCCGTCGCACCATTCTTCCCCCCACCCGCCGGAGGGAGCCGCAGCGCGGAGGCGGAGGTTCAGGCGCCGGCCCTGCTCGGGAAGGAGGCGGGAGGGAGGTGGCCGGGAGGTCGGTGAGAGTCAGCAGCGACGACGACGTTATCTGCTTCCCGGCTGGGGTGGGACACTTCTGCCGGGAGGGAAGAGGAGCTCTGCTCCTCCACTTCTCGGAGTAGTGTTTCATGGTTGGGAGGTACCAAATAACTCCCGTAAAACGCTGTCCCAGGTAGGCTCCGCTTCACGCTGCCGATGGGACAGGAACTTTGGTATTTATGCAAAATTCTTACTTGTCTGTCGTGTCCAAAACAACCAAATAAACAATGCCGAGTCTTATCTACCTTGGAGACGTTTCTTTGTGGGGTCAGAAGGCCCAGGGGAGGTGTGGGAGCTTTTCCAGTCAGACCCATACAAAGTCTCACTCTCTAAAGCCCTCATTTCAAGTTCATCAGCCGTGTTATCTGACCTAGGAGTCTCAGCAACACCCAGAGGCAGCAGTCACCTACCTCGGGAAGCCAGGCCAGGCTGTTACGACTTAAAATATCGGGAAATTATCTACCAGCATCTGTCCAGGCTCGCCAAGTCCTCTGAAATGGCTGCAGCCAAATTGCTCAGAGATGCAAGATTTTTAAAACCTTCATAAGGTCTTTCAGTAACAGGAGAGAACTCCAGAAATAAGCATCCCTTTCCTCGCGCCGCAGTGTTTCTGATGGCAAAGAAACAAACCCAACTGGGATTAAAAAAAAAAGCACTGTTTTATTAACCAAGGAGTGCCACCAGCCTGATGTCGGCGGGGGGGGGGAGAAGGTCGCCACTGCGTAGCCCCAGGCGCAGGTGGAAAGCAGACGCAACGCTGGCCGAAGCGGGACTCATTTATCCCCTTTTTCACTCTGCCTTCCCCAGCTCAGAGCTGAAGGTGCTTCTCCATCTGCTCCCTCAACTTGTATTTCTGGATCTGGAATGAAGTGCAGAGGGGAGGAGGAGGAGGAGGAGGAGGAGGAAAGACTCGGACAGGAGGCGAAGGCTCCGGCCCTGCCCCAGCCCCTCTCTTACCTTGCCGGAGACGGTGAGCGGGTACTGACTCAGAAACACGACATACCGCGGGATCTTGAAGTGGGCGATCTGGGAAGAGAAAACCAACCGCTACACAACCTGCCGGCGACAGCAGATCCTGCCCTACCACCCCAGCCAGGGCTGGATCCCGCCGGCTGCTCTAAACCCCTGCATTTTCCATCTGCGAATCCCCAGCAGCTACTGGGTGTACTGGTCCGGCAGGGAACTCAACCAGTGGGCTCAGAGGAGCGGGAGACCCACCTTCCCTTTGCAGAAAGCTTTAATCTCTTCCTCGGTGCAGTCCTGCCCAGCCCTCACTCGGATGCAGGCGCAGATCTCTTCTCCCATCCGCGAATCCTTCACACCAACCACCTGGTTGGGACAGAAGGACGTGGTGTGACCCCCGGGGACACCCCTCACCTCCCACGGGGTACGTGTGCCGCAAAAACGGCGCGAGCCCTGACCCGTAGCACAGCACGCTGGGGTCGTGGCGTGGGGCTGCGCAAAGGCAGCTTGAGCTGCCTGACCGTCCCACCGGTGCTTTCTACACGACATCGAGCCCTCCTGGAAGGCCTTCCCAACCGTTTGCCAGAGGAAAGGTGGCCAGAGCAGGCCGGGCACCCGGATGCCAGCACCTTCCTTTGGTTTTGTAAAGTCACTGGAGTGAGGGCTGAGTCAGACGAGCTCATTGTGGGTGCAACGTGGACCTGTCGTCCCTCTGCGTGCCTCTGCTTCCCCCAAAAACGGGGCAACAGGTTTCACGACCAACACGAAGACTTGGGAGGCTGCTTCAAGTGCTTGGGGATCTCCAGACGAAGCAGCAGGAGAGGGATGAAGTCAAATTAAAGGATTATTTGAAACCCTTATAATGGCAGATCTTAGTAGACCGCTGCCTGTGACGCCAGGAGATGGCTTCCCAAGCCTGATCTCTCTCTAAAGTTTGCTCACGCTATTTCACAAGAGTCCTACTGTCATTCCCTGCCTTGAACTGGTTATCTCGAAATCCTAGAGACACGTCGATCCTTTTGAGTCCAGAGCCGTGACATAAAGCCTTAGAAACTACATAAACAAGGCTGGTTTGCAACCCATCTGCACTGGGACTGTTCCAAGGAGAGATGCTAGCCTGGCACAGGCACAACACTGACTAAGTAAGCGGTTTATTTATGGGGAAACTTGTCTGGCACAAAACCTGGAGGAGAACAATCCCAGCAGATTGGGAGCAGCTGCTCAATGCTGCAAATCATTGCTGTCTTGTGAAGGGGTGAAATTAAGTCTCACTCCTCATCTCCAGGGATTCGTTCGAGGAGTCTTTTTGGATTTGGGAGTTTAGTAATTAATTATCAGTAAAGACTGTCCTTCCAGACTGCTTTCCAAGTAAGAATTTCAGAGGGAGCTACGGAAGTGGACAGGCAGTTTAAACACTGAAGAATGACAGTCACCACTTTGCAGACGTGAAGCTGGTGCACGAGGGGATTGCCCAAACCGATGTGCCCCGTGCCAGGAGCTCTGCCGGCCCCTTCCCTGCCACGAGCCTCTCCCTCCTGCTCGCCAACCAGCATTACACAGAAGGAGACGCTGAAAACAGGGGAAGACAACCAGGTCCCGAGCAGCAGTCCCAGCAGCTTTGCGCAGCACAGGTTTCCCACCACAGGAACCATTGCTGCTCACCCACCCCACCTGCCTCCCGCTCACCTGGACCTCCTCAACCTTGGGATGGGTGTGGAGAAACTGCTCAAGTTCTGCTGGGTAGATGTTCTCTCCTCCCCGAATAATCATGTCCTTGCAACGGCCTATAATTTTGCAGTAGCCGTGCTCATCCAGGCTCGCAAGGTCCCTGCAACGACACCACACTCCTAGTCCTGTCCCAGCCTGGTCTGGAGGCCAGGTCAGGGTATCCGGAGGGTAACGGCTGAGATGCCACCTGAACACGTGGAAGAGATCAAAGAGCTCCTGCTACAGCCAGACATTGCCACCGGCAGCCTCCACACAAACATCGGGGCTCGGAGGGAGGCGACTCCTGCCCCACAGCCCCTCCATCGCACCAGTAGCAAAGTGACTGTCCCCATCTCCAGGGGCACTTGGCACCAGGGGCTCTGTGCTAAAAGCTGTTCCAAAGTTTCATGGAGAGATCAGACCCGGAGGAGCAGGGCTGTTCCCAGACTCACCCCGTCTTGTACCACCTCTCAGCAGTGACCACTTCGCTCGTCTTGGCGGGGTCATCCCAGTAGCCCAGCATGACGCAGTAGCCACGGATCTGAAGCTCCCCGGGAGTGTTCAGAGGCACAGACTTCCCTGTTTCTGGATCCTCAATTTTTGCCTGCAATGGAAGAGAAGAAGGGCTTAGCAGGGGATGTCTGAGCCAAACATGATGGCGTGGCCCAACTCCTGCACCAGACCAGGAGGGCGGACTGAGGTCTGCTGCAGGCAGGGGACCTGGAGCAGGCGGGGAGGGTCACGGTCACCTCTGTGTGGGGAAAGACACATCCCACCGTCTCGGTTTTTCTGGCGATGCTGTCATTGGGGAATCCCATGAAGGTGACAGGGCTGTTTTCTGTGGTCCCATAGGCAACCTGCAAACACACGAGGAGAAACATGCCTCAAGGGGAAAGAGGACGCACAGCTCCAGGCATGGGGAAGATGAAGCTAGCGATGGCCACAGGGGAGCATGGATGGGAGGAGGATGTTCCCACAAGCCCCTCAGGTCACAGGCAAGCGCTGCCTTCCTCACCTCCACCACTGCGCTCCAGACCCCCATCACCACGCACGACACTTTGGGTGTCAGGTAGTTTTGATACCCCAACTACTTTTCTTGGAGGACCCCAGGGTTCGCCCTCCTCTTTTTTAACCTATGTCTCTCCAAGCCCTGTCCTGCTGACCGCCTACCATCTCTGCCAGCCACTGATTTTGCCTTGCTGCCCTTGCAGCCATCTACTCAAGGTGCTGAGTTCACCTTGCATCTTTTACAGCTCAGGGCACATCAGACATCGCTTTGGAAAAACCTTGGAGCCAGCAGTAGGCTCCTGTGGGAGACCACGTGTCCTGCAGCACGGCTTCTTGCTCCAGGTCCTTTTGTGCAGTCATCAGCTCCTCTAACCCTTGTAAAGGCATCACAAGGCTGCACAACGCTCGGCGCAGCTGCACTTACAGACCGAAAGCCTCACAGCAGGACAAAAGCTTCTTGCTGCTAAACCTCCCTCACCGCTAATCCCAACGGCAGGCTCTGAGTCACCTCGGCTGAAGGTCACTTCTCCTCGGAGGAAAATTCCAGCTCTTTATGTCGAACTCAGAGGCCTGCCGAGACAGGAGGAGCTGGGCAGGAGGTGCTCAGGGCGGCTCTGAGCTGCACCGACAGCACCATTGCTGGAACTGCCGCTTCACCTCCAGCTCTTGGGAGCTGCATTTCAGCGGTGGGACATGCTGGAACACTGCTCCGGTGTCTAAGCCAAGCAGCACGTCGTGTGTCGTCAGGCAGGGTTTCTCTCCCACCCACTAATGTCACCCGTGGCTGCTTTGCTGGGAGAGCACGGCTGGGAAAGGGCCGATGCCAGAAGCGTTTGCTCCTTTCTCCTTCACACCTTCAGACTGACACGCAAGCAGCTCTGACCCACCGAACTACAACAGGGCCTGACCGTCTTCCTACAGCCTTGGCACCCAGACTGGGTCACGCCTTTAGAGCAAATGCCTGGGCTCCATCGCTGGCTGCACGGTCAGGGCTTCTGCACGGTGCTCACCGAACTCCAGGCACTGCGTCCAAAATTAACGAGGGGCTTTGCAAAGTCCTGTGATGAGGCATCCTGAACAAGCATGCACGTATCCTGAACGAGCTATACATAATACTGGTGGGAGCACTTGGCGGTTTCTGCCGCTCGGGGCTGCTGAAGGATCTCACGTCGGGCACAGTCTGTCATAACGGCTGACGCTCTTGTTTGACTACACCAGGGTCAGCGTGAATCCGAGCTGGAGATTTGCAGGAGCCTCCTCTTAGCCAGGAATCTGGAGGAGATCGTCTCCAGGATGCTGCAGGGACCATCTGGTGCAAACGGCTCTGCTAGGAGCCTGGCAACCCACAGGGAGCGACTGTAAATAGGCTTCTCCTACCAGACGCAGTGATAGCTTCCCAGCCGGGGTGGAAACCTACAGCGTCTAATGCTCAGACAGGATTTCTTTCCCACCCACTAATACGAGTCCTGTGGCTGGATCAAATGACTGACGAGACACAAATCCAAGATCTTAAACGCTTATTAAAAATCCCAGAGCCTTTGTTTTTTTGTTTTACTCTGCTGGATGAATTGCAAAGTCGGTCCCAGGATCCTGGCCAAGCCCTGAGTCAACCCCTTCTGCCTCCCCGGGTCGCTCCAGCAGTTTAATTGGACACAGCAGCAGGCAGCTCCCTGGCAGGATGATGCTGCGGGTGCCGCGGCTCACCACGCTCCTCTAGATGCCTGGCAGCTTGCCGTGAACCCCAAGCACCGGCTGTCTGTGCCCTTGCCGGCGGCATGTCCCCATAAACACCCTGACACCCTCAGGAACGGGCTTCCCGACTCGGCCCAGAGAGGAACGCGGGTCTGAACCTCCAGCCTTCAGTTTGCTGCCTGATCGCTGCCCTCCCCTCCCAGCCTGCCTGCACCGGCACCGCTCGCTGCAGCCAGACACCGGGATGTTGCTCCTGACCTTTCCAAGACAGCATTTCTCTCTTGGGATAGCATTTTCTCCATCTGCGTGCCCAGGACCGAGGCGGTGGCTGGAGCAAGCCCTTGTGCCAGTGCCGCTGTCCTTCCCAACCCTCATCTGACGTGTGGAGCATCCTCCAACGGCTCTATTGTCCCAGCCCAGCCGCGGCTCGTGATGCACGAGATGAAACACTTCCACAAAACCCCATATACCAATTTAAGCCTGGACATGTCCACGAAGATCTGTAGCTTTCAAGACCCAAAGGGACACTGAGCATCATCTAGCCTTGTCATCTGGTATAATGCAGTCCAGAAAACCTCACCCAATCATTTCTGCATCAGCTCCATAATTTCCACTGGAGCTATATCTTGTGTCAAAGCGAAGCTTTTCAGAGGCAAGGAGTCCAGCTCAGACCCGTGGCTTTGAGAGGAGCTACAAGAGTACAGACTATAATTCACTGTAAAGCCTTTTTTACTGTGAGGACCACAAGTGACCCCTCCAATGCCCAGCTCGCAGATCAGTCCTGCCTTCAGCAATGACAGGGACAGCTCCAAAACAAACTGCCGCCTAACTAACTCCTACCGACAAGAGATTCATTCTTTGTGAATCCTAAGCCTCTGTCTAAACCAGGAATAAAAAGAACATCTTAGCAGAACTGTGTTTTTTAAAGCACATTTCAAAAACATTTCCTGCTAGCCCTGTTTAAACACTGGCCACTGCGGAACGGGCAAAACAGCCTGAAGAAGGAAGCGTCTAAAAATGAAAAATAAAGTAAAAACAATCAGACTCCAGTCTCTTTAGTAAACATTTGGGAAGCAGACTGATCTGGTGGAGAGAGCGGAGGACTCTGAAGACCCTGGGTTTTTCCCAACCGTGCCGTTTATTTACTGCATAACTTGGAACGAGTCACATGAACTCTCTGCTCCTCGGTTTTCCCCAACGTTCAACAGCAATAAAAACACCCACTTCCCTCCGCGTTCAACTGCTGCTGAAAGGCCGCAATGAAAAGGCTGGCTTCAGGACCGCCAGTACCCCAAGTAGGGTTACACTGGGTGGGACTGGAGCAGAAGCTCAGGGCTGCAGCAGGGCACGAGGTCCTTGGAGGAGACCCCCTCTGGACCTGAACGATGCTCAGGGAGGATCTTCACGTCCCTCATCACCACCCTCTGGTTATGCCACGCTGGAGGATGATGGCAGGGCTTGAACCACCAAAATAAAACCTCCAGAAATTGAGCTTTGCCGAAGACAATATTGGCCTCGGAAAAAAGAAGCAAATTGACCATGAAATAATAGGGAATTTCAGACTTCAAAGGCAGCGTAATGAACAACAGAAAGCAGACTGGCAACCAAGAGATGTGCTAGGGGACCTCTAAGAAGCTCTTTGAACCCCTCTCAGTGTAACATGCCGGATGGATCTAATTATCCACCCGTGCTGAGTGTGTTGTCTGCCTCAGCCATCTCCACCAAAGTCAGCCCCAGCCCTTCCCTTCACAGCCAGCTCCAATCGTTCTCAGCTGAGCAACGATCTTCCCTCATTCAGCTGCTCTCTACCAAGATCCCCCTGAGTTTTGCTGGCCTCTGGGGACACGTATCTCCTTGCTTTGGAGATGTCCCGCTATCCCAAATTGTATTGGAATATTCCTGAACCTTCAGGTCAACTTTGCTGCTGCAAAAAAACAACTTCTGATCACGTCCAGCCTATGTCACACTGAGATTTCATTTCCTTCCCCAGCAACAGTGCCATCTTTGTGTCAAAAACATCAGGACACAAACAAGTAGGTCTTGTAGGACAAATCTCCAAGGGTGGCCACCCTGTTGGCATTTCTCCCTACCCAGAGAGCTGCCAGACAGTCCCAGTTTGGATGGGGCTTTAAAAGTTCCCAAAAATATCAGGTGCCCAAAGCGCCGTCTTTGTGTCGTAGCACGCAATGGCTTTGCCTCAGGAGGAGACCACTGCAAAAATGGCAACCCAGCGTGCCCAGAGGCCAGAGGCCTGCCGCTGAAAATTAACCTCCTGTTATTGTACAGTGAGGACAAACTGCTGCTCGCGGTCTGGAGTTAAAGCTGCCTCTCTTCTTTCCAGGCGGAGCAGAAGTCTTGAGGCTTGCAAGTATTTCCCCAGTCCTGCCAACATGTCAGAAGCACTGCCCAGTGGCAACCAGCAAAGGCATGTGCAGTTCCTTACTCAGCTTGATAAAAGGTCTTTGCTATGTAATTAACTCCATCCTCCCTGCTGCTGGGTGCCAATGCATTTAGAAAAAGTGGAATTAAAAGGAAAAAGTGAGAGGAAACATGCAGAAACAGAAGCCTTGCAAGGGTGGAAACCCACTGGTTTGGGGCTACCTGAATGCTCAAAGCTGCTGGAGAAGAAAACCCAGCAAAAAGCAAGGGGCAAAGGTAACATCCCCACGGATCTGGAGAGCCCAGCTCCCACCGAAGACATGGCTGGAAGTCCAGGATCTTGTTGCTTCCATGCTGCATTTTAGATGTTCTCACAGCACATTCCCATCGCTTCTCCAGCTCTGAAACCACCTACTCGTCAGGTCCTCCCCAAGAATGAGGTGGAATGGGATGGCGAGGTCTCCCTTTGGCCAAGGACAAGCAGGGAAGTTGCCACCAAGTGGAGCCGATTTTCCATTTTGAGAACCGGGGAGGAACTCATGACCGGGGAGCATTTGGGAAAGTCAGAAGTCTTGCATGGATCGGTTGTGTTCTGCAGAGGAAGAAAGCTCCACTCTTCCCCAGAGCCTGCAAGAGCTGCAGAGAGGACAGCAGCCCTGGGGAGAGCAGTGGGCTGCTTGGGGACGGCCCAGTGCCTTGCAGGGTGGACACAGCAGGGCTGGGGAGAGGCAGCAAGGGCTGCGTGAGCTTCACGGGAGAGGCCAAGAGCATCATGCAGCAGCTGCTGGGATCAGGCAGATGGGAAGGGAAGGGTGGACATCAATGGGGAGCCAAACTGGCAACATATCAATGGGTGGAGGCCATGCTACAGTGGAAGAAAACCATCAGAAGGAAGGAGGTGCACCCACCACCACCTCCTCCAGCCCAACGAGCAGCCTGGGCCCCCACACCACAGTGACAGGTTCCCTGCAAGCATGGCAAATAGAAATGATAACTCGGGCATGAACTCAGAGCCCCAGATGCTGCTGTCGCTGATGGGATACTTGCACATCACCAAAAGCCGGGGATTTCTCCAGGTACCACTCTTCCAGGTACTGCCTGGAAGTGGGGGGACCCTGGAGACCCTCTGGGGCACCCCATGCTCACCCACCAGGGCTCTTCAAACACTGCCTGGAGGGTGCTCCGCACTTGGGACAACTCCTCTGGGACACTGCAGAGCTTGCACCTTCCACCCCACTCCCTCCCCAGCACGCAGTGCCAGGCAGAGGCAGGGGCTCAGCTCCGCAAGGGCTGGTGCAGACAGGGACAGGACACGCACCCCAGGGCACCTCCCCAGGCTGCCTGAGCCCTCACTTCCAGCCCGGACCCCAGGGCCAGCAACACTGGTGCCACTTCGAGAAGGTGATTGCTAGCGTGCACTGACGTACAAAACTAGATCTGGATGCCCTTAAAAGCTACAGCATCAGGCTTAAGCGAGCAATGGAACATTTTAACATGGAGTAACACATGTGCAGCTGTATCGATGCGCCAGACCTCTCAGTACTAACAAAAATAAAGATTAAGCATGGAAAAGACCATCTCCAATGTTGTATCAAAACAGCTCTGACCTGCAGCACCAAAGAAACACCCTGAATCTATATTTATACTGCTTCAAAAACCATATTTATTTGTTTAGCCCACAATGCCTCCAAGAAGGAGAGGAGGGGAGTCCAACATCTGCAAATTACCAGGCACTGGGAGTGTTTGCAGAACTGTTAATCAATTAAGAAAGAGAGGATGGCCGGGTAATCCTGCCTCTTCTGCCATGTCCTGCGAGGCAGGGGGCTGGGCGGGACCCGGCTCGCTGCAGCATCCCACCGCAGCAGAGGGAACACCGACACTGCTGCCATTGTCGCTGCCAGACTGCGAGCCACCCACGAGCGGGGCCCAGGCGAGCTTTTGAGGATCGCTGGATGTTTGCTGGCCAGTCCAAGGCTGCAAAACCCGGTGTGGGAAGACCAAACCCCACCAGCGAGCAGCTCAAAACACAAACAGCCGGGACCCCAGGGGCAAGGTGCCAGCTGTGGCAGATGCCAACCAGCTCCCGCCACAGGAATGTGCTCACCAAGGCATGGAGATCAAAAAACATTAGGGGAAAGAACTTCCTTTTATTCAACATTTGCGCCTGGAGAAATGGAGCTGAGAAGCAGGCACCCTTCCCTGAGCAGCACTGCCTTGCTGTCACCCCACCACAGGACCAAAAATAACCCGGTACCCACCTAACCTCTGCTGCAGGCACTGGGCTGGCGGGGAGCCCTGGGGTAGGGGCAGCTTCCCACCTTGTACCAGCATCGTGGCAGCTACATCACAGCACCTTCATGAGGAAGCTACGGGTCTCAGCCCTGTCCACAGCCCGCCTGCTCCAGCCACAGCACCCACGTCCCTGCAGGGAGAGTGTCCCTGTCCCCAAATACGTGCAGTCTCAGCCAGCAAAGAGATAAATAGTAGAAGAAAGGGAAATTTATCCTCAGAGGAAGAAAGATGAGAAGATGGTTTGAGGTTTGGGCAGTTTAACCTCTGAAAAGGGTCTTGTTCCAGAAATACGCATGGGTGGGATGTATTTATGGATGGAGTTTGCAAGGCCCTCACCAGCTTTTTGCTCTAATCTGACCCGCGCTGGCAGAAATCTGAAGCGGTAAGCTATTAGCTGGTATTTCTTGCAAAGGGGTGGGAAAACCAAGTATCAGACATCAGCTGCATGTGGGGAGGGAGCACAGATAGGCTACCTAGCTTCAGTGTCCAGCAGAAACAGGCTGGATTCTAAATCTCACCCATCAGTTGCTCTTGCACAGCATAGCTGGTGGTAACTGCAGGAATTGTTCATCAAATGATTACAAGTAAGACTAAGGTGGTTGAACCTGCTCAGAGAAAAAAAAAAACAATCAGTGGATAAAAGATGATGCCTTAGAGGTGAATTTTTTTCTTTTCCAACCATTCGCCCAGCTCCCTGTCTGAGCTTTATGAGCAGCACACACTTATGGGGCACTCCCAGTCCTGATCAACGTGGAGAGGCAAAGGAGGGAAAGATGGAGGATTCTTCTACCTACCTGCTCTTTTGCTGTCTCAAAGGTCCTGACCGACATTCAAAGAGCTACTCCAGAGATCAAAGCATGCGCATGACCACTGTGGTGCCTACTGAATCAGGCATAAGCAAAAATACCACTGTTTGGATGAAAGAGCTTTAAACCCTACAGTAACTACAGTAGTGAGTCCTGCAGGAGGTCCCTTCAGCAGGACCCTGGAGCTCCGACAGTCAAAGCATCTCTCGGAGATGAGGCAGGAGAAGCACTTGGTGCTGAGGCGAGTGGCAAGGCCCCAGCTGCTCGACAGCAGGGCGTTGCACCTCCGGGCTGACAAACACTGGAAGCCTGACACGGTGCGGTTTGCACCGTGGTCCCACATTACATCATCGTTTGGCTAACCCCATCTGCCTCCCAGACCCACCAGAACCTACATTCACACCCCAGAAGCCCCTTTTCTCCCCCAAATTGGTCATGCAACGAAAACACTGTTCAGACTGACAGCTGCTGACCAGAGCGCGGGCTGCCAGGCAGTTTGCATAACACCATCCGGAGCATGCTCGGCCGCGCTGGCTAATTCCTCATTGCAACAATGGAAAAACCCAGAAATCTCGGTGAATAAGCCAGTCTGTGTCCTAAGCCAGCCCTTGGATTTCCTCCCTTTCTTGAGCCTGTCTCGCCCCTGCAAAAGCTCCACTGGGGCTCTGCAGCCAGCCTCAGGAGCAGAAATCTCAACAAGCTCACAGTTATGTGCTCGGCTCTCAGCTGTTTGCTGCAGCCAGGAACTGGCTGGAAATCAGTTCAAAATGTTCCACTTCCAAACCCCACCCCACAACCCCTGGATCTCTCTCTTCACACTCACAGAAGCAGGCGCTGGGGCTTTTAACCGCTTTGCTTTTAGCCTCTATTGGGAGAGCAAGGGACATCCCCTGCGTTGTTAACTCACCTCTGCCGCTGCTACCCCAAGACAGGAGCCAAGGCAGACCCTAATCCCAGCTCCAGCAGCGATGTCCTTCCTCTCCTACCTCACCATCCCTTTACCAATGCCCACACCTTTCCCTGTCCACAGCTTCATCTTGAGAGCCACAGGCATTGCCATCCACCTCACCTGAGCCAGGCACGCGGCAGGGCACCACTGTCCAGCATTTCATATCCACCAGCCCATGCCCCACCGCTTCCCTGCAGGCTCTGCCACTGTCCCAGCCCTTGTTGGAAGGCAAAAGCCACGGCTCCACAGTGCCATGTGCTGAGAAAAAAACCCTCACACAGGGATCCTGACCATGGCGGTGGATGTGTCACACTCAGCTGCTCATAGGAAAAGACACAGCAAAAATTAAGACTGTCTTTGCTCTCCCTTTCTTGGCCAACTCCCAGGTGTAGCCTAGATCTGGAAGCCTTCAATGAAGATTTTGCATTGCAAGAGCAACTATAGCACCATTGGCCTTTGGCGTGACCCCGTATTGCTCCCATCTTCTCCCGGCCCTGCTCAGGCAAATGTCTTTGAAATCAGCAAGACGAGACCCCCCCAGAACCCTTCCTCTGTGATAACAGGACAAGGTGCTTCTCCCCAAACCAGCTGAGGCTACATACAGCCCAGGAGCCTGCTGAAAGCTTCAGCACAAGGTGGCTGCGAAGCACAGCAGTGCTCCCTGCTATGCCGTTGAACCACAGCTTGCTTTTCCCCCCCAGTGATGAATCTGGGCCCCGCTCGGCTCAGCAGGGAGCAGAGACGTTCCCCACAGAGCAGGTCTGCGTTTTTTCACCCTGACCATTTGCCTCCCTGTTGCAGAGAGGAAAACTACCTCTGCACAGTCGCTTCGGCAGCGGGGCCAGGCAGGACTGCGGACACTCCTCTGCCTGGTGCCAAGGGGTTAAGCTCACAGTAAGTTCCCAAAGCCAGTTGCTTCCAACTGGCTGCTGCCTGTGGTTTGTGGGAAGGGATTTTGCTTTTTAATAACATTATAAATAGGGCTGTGTTCAGCATGCTGCAAACCCAGTTACTCTCTCTCCCCCACCCATCTCCCTCCTCCTCCTCCTCCTCCTCCTGCTTCTCTTCCTACCACACTAATTCCAGATCTGACCATGAATCGGTCAGGCTTCTTCCTCGGTGTCCTCAGCCTACTGGCATGTCTTGCCTCCATCATGCAGGCATGTCCCCCAAGCTGCCACTGCCACGGCGGAGACCTGCAGCACGTCATCTGCGACAACGCAGGGTTAAAGAAGATCCCCAAAGTGCCTGAGCAAACGCGGCTTCTCAACCTGCAGAAGAACAACTTCCCTGTCTTGCCAACCAATGGCTTCCGTGACCTGAAAAAGCTGGTGTCCCTGCACCTCCAGGGCTCACGGATCAAGGAGATCTCAACCGGAGCCTTCCGGGGGCTCAAGAGCCTGGTCTACCTCTATCTCACTGATAACCAGATCAGTGTCATAAAGCCAGGAGCCTTCGATGACCTGTCTGAGCTCACCTACCTGTACCTGGACCAGAACAAGATCCCAGACCTACCCAAAGGGCTCCTCTCCCCTCTTGTCAACCTCTTCATCCTGCACTTAGGCAGCAATAAAATCCGGGAGCTGAAACCAGGGGTCTTCAATGGGGCTAAAGACCTGCGCTGGCTCTTCCTCTCTGACAACTCCCTCACCAACCTCCTGCCTGGGGCTCTGGAGGACGTAGAAAACCTCGCCGTCCTCCACCTGGACAAGAACCAGCTGAGCAGCTATCCTGTGAATGCAATGAGTAAGCTGAGAGTGCTGGAGGAGCTGAAGCTTTCTCATAACCCAATTGAAGTCATCCCTGACAATGCCTTCCAGTCCTTTGGGCGTTACCTGCAGACACTCAACCTGGACAACATGAAACTGAAGAAGGTGAGTCTCTTTCCATTTGTTCCAGATAAGAAACACGGGGCTTCTCCTTTACGAAGCCCTCGGTTTGCTGTTCCTCCCTTGCAGAGGAGAGGGGAGATGCAGGTCTGCAGGCTCTGCAGATAGCAAGGCGCTGGCCAGCTGGTAATACCCCTGACATGGCCCAAACAAGGGATGAGAGACAGTACTCCACCCTTCCGTTGAGTTATTTTATGCAAAACCAAATTATCTGGAGCTGATCAAACTCCTTGGAAAGGCAGCACATTCCCTCCCAAGCTGGAGGTGACAGCAGTCTTGGAGAAAGGTATTTGGGGTGCTCCAGGGCAAGTAACGACCTTCCATCATCCCAGACACAAGGCGTGGGATGAGAGGCGTCTGCCTCGTACTCGAGGGACTGAAGGGCACTGCCACCTTGCAGAGCGGAACTGTTCTGCCTCCTTCGTTCAGCCTGGGTACCTGTTGTAGGTTGGGAGGGGGAGACTCCTTGGGATGGGCTATGAATAGCAGCGGTTTCTTACCCACGCCTTGCAGACAGGTAGGCATACGGACCTTCACCTCCCCCCATGCCTCCCAACCTTACACGTTATAAAGAAAGGTTTGTTTATTGATGCTCTCTCAAAAAGGAACTCTTGCAGCATCTTACAAAGGGGCCCTGTTCCCACTGGAGAGGAGGAGGGACATTCAGGTATCCCGAATAGCAAAACAAGCCCCTTCTTCTTCTTCTTCTGTGAGAAAGCATGATGCATAGGCAGGAGCATCACACTCAGGGAACCACTTGTATTGGGACCTCTGCAGTGTCAGGCAGTGCAAGAACAGAAACAAGCACAGTACAGGAAAGGCAGCACCCTGTAGCAGCCTGACGTCCAGGTGCACCCCACGTGGCTGGAAAGGGAGGGTGCTGCAGGTGGAGCAGAGCAGTTCTCCCTGGGATGATGCTTTGCCAGGAAGCCCGAAGATAAAGGGCATCCAGGTAAGGCAGGCGAGGACTTCACGGCAAAGCAACACCCACAACATGTGATGAAAAAGAGAATTTCTTAGCAACAACGAGCAACTCAGAGGGCCTCACATGGATGAGCAGATCACCTGAAAGACAGGAGGAATAGAGAGCACCAGGGTTTTCAAAGGGATATAGCGTCCCAAAATGCTCAAAAACTGGAACTGCAGCTTGCCCAGGTGGAGAACAACACTGCCCAAAACAGCTCGGTAGCACTCAGTCAGTATTTAAGCCCGCATCCACTCTCAGCGCTAACCTCTCTAGGATGGGAGTAAGCAAACCCAACACTTTAAAACAATCCACTGACCTCTCTAGGCAAGACCTTAGACATGCTGTCACAACACTTTTGTAGACTCAGTTTTAAGGCACTTTCACCATGCACAAGTCGGAAATTACAGCTTAAATGTTGCACCAGCTGTAGGGACATCAAAGTCCCAAGTTATACGCTGAAGAAATTAGACCAACCCATGATGCTGGGGTACTCCAGGGAATTAAGCATCCTTCAATTGGCCAAAAAGCGAGGGTTAACAATTCTAGCCAGTGACCACCTGCGGACAGCACCTTTAAAGGCTCTTCTGCAGCCAGATGCCTCCTTTCCTCCCCAACAGCCCAGTAAGGCACCAGTTTATGGGATGAGCACTAACAGGGGTGGCTTCTGCAGCTTTAGGGCTTGCATTCTTTTTCAGGAAAAAAAAGCTCCCATCCCAGCTCAGAGTTTTGTCTTCAAATCCTCAAAGGCCTCATATCCAAACAGCCCACGCATGAACTTTGCGCTGCTAGGGGACATCTAATCACAGAGGCCTCATGACCTAGGAAATCACTACCAAATACTTTAAAGGCTGTTGGCAGCTTGACTGCAGCGCTTTCTCTTTCACAAAAATACTGTCCTTAGCTGTTCCCTGCGTGGCTGCACGATCTTCGAGCTGATCAAATGCAAAACCCTTCCAGATGAAGCTATCCCAGCCTCTATTGCACTTGAGCGGAATGAGGAGAGCCCTTAGGCTGCTCTGCAGCTCCAGCACAGAGCTCCCCTTCCCCACCAGCATCGCGGACCCGCACCAGTCGTCTGCAGGGCTGCGTCACACGGGCCAGGACCCACCGCGTACATCAACAAGAAACCAGGCAATGCAGAACCTGGAAGCTTTATGTACGCCCCTCTCTACGTATTTATTACAAAATAAATTGACAGCAGCAATCCTCCATCTAAATAAGGGGGAAAACACTGATTTCTTTACAAATGCATGCTCTGGCAGGCAGCTGTTACCAGCTGGGAACTCTTCTTATTTTACCAGATGGGAACTCTTCTTATGGGGCTGGGAGAGGAATGAGCAGCTGAGACAGTACACCACTGTCCAAAACAGAACGCGGCCAGGCTACCGCCCCGCTGCACAGCGTGCCAGCATCTCCCTGAGCAGCTCCACTATCAGCACAGTAAAACCTACCAAGGTCAGCTCAGTTTTGGACCGCAGAGGCCAGCACTGCTGACTGTCCAACAGCTACAGTACTCTGGGAGCCTCTTAGCTAAGCTCTAATCCTATCCAACATTGCTTAATTTGGAAGATGACAAAAGTTCACAGCTTAAAATAGTGCATTTCCTCTGTCAAGCTTTTCAGCTTAGAAAGCTTGAACACACCCTGATGGTCCTGTCTGAATGCAAGCTTCTGGCCAGAAATGGGAGCGCAGGTCCTTGATGGGGGGGGCGGTTCTGGTAGACCTAGACCTAGCTAGACCTAGACCTCCTCTCCACCCTTTTGAGAAAGCTTTGTCCTGCTTTGAGAAGGGGGAGAAATGGCTTGTCATAGCCAAGTGGAGCTTTGTTGTGCTTCATCGATGACCCCCTCTCCAACTCATCACCGCCAAGGAAGTTTGTGTTGAGGGGTTTGCTTTCAGGAAGAAACTTTCCGACCCAAGTAACCATGGGCTGAGAAAAGCCAGAGATGAGGCCTCAGGGAAGAGAGGAGAGGGCTGTAGGGCCGGGTTTACAGCCCCACTCCTCTCTTTGGCAGCTTTTTTAAGGGAGGCTCTCCCTCAAAGCCTGCCCGTTAATTGAGAAAAGACAAATCTTGCAGCATCCCTTGCAAACAACCCGCTGGAAATGAGAAAAAACAGAGGAGGCTGAGGTGCTGGAAACCTCCCTCTATTTCTACACTGCTCAGATGCCAAGTGTAACTTTCCACTTGGAGCCCCCGGGCACTGCCAAAGTCTACAGCCCCTTCAGACGCCACAAACATTCCCTCCTTCAGCCATTCCAGGACAGGCAAGGCAACAGGCGCTGGGAGAATTTCCAGCCTCAGAAAGGAATACACTCAGAAAATATCTTCATTTAGAATGGAGAAGTATGGTTCAAAAATAAAGAGGGCTGACAGACTTCACTTTATTTAGGGATGTGACTACAAAGACGATCCTGCATGGATTTGGGACATAGCTCCCTTCAGGCAGGAGACTCCATCACCCATAAGCCCATCGCCTGATGCCTCTCTTAGGAGCCCAGAGCTTCCGCCGAGCCAGGATCCCCCTTCCACCGCTCCTTCTCTTGCTCTTTCCATGCTTATGCTACTGAAAGTCTATAACAGGGGCGCTCGGATTTGAAGTCCCCTTTCCTAACTCAGTGCTCCTCACCAGAAACCTTTGTGCTTTAGTTTGCAGACAACGCGTTTGCCAGTGTGACCGTGCTGAAGACCGCTCACCTGGATAACAACCGGCTCACCCAGCTGCCCCGCAACTTCCCCTTTGACAAAATGGAGACACTGTCGCTCTCCCGAAATGCCTGGCACTGCAACTGCCAGCTAGCACATCTGCGCAAGTACGGCATCACGCGCCCCTTCCCTCCCCGCGTTCCCTGGGGTCTCCTTGGGGCTCCCCTCAGGGAGGTCCCCTCCGAGCTGTGCCAGGCAAGAGGAGGCTGCTGAAGGCTGCACATGTACTCGGCAGCTCTCTCTCCAGCCTGCCCTCTCTGTTCACGGTATGAGTGTTGTCCATGATGGTTTGTACCTCTTGCAAACTCCTGGTTTTCTTTCTCCTCGTGTTGCAGGTGGCTGAAGGGCAATCGCACCCGCACCGAGGACACTTGCTCTACGCCTGCGCAGTACCGGGGGCAGTCTATCAGAGACACCCCAGCCCTCCGCACCTGCAAGCTCCCCACCAAGAGGTCCAAGAAGGGAAGCCGCCATTAAACACGTAAGATGGTTCACAGAGCCACTTCCTCTCGGTAGCTTTTAGTCTGACCTACAGCAAACCCTGATGCTACCAAAGGTACGGGGACTTTTGTCTCTGACTTCAATAGCGCTAGGGTTTGGCTAAAAACAGCTCATCCATTCACCCACTGACGCCTCCGCTCAGAGCTGCTCCACCTCCTGGCAATACCAGGCTCCACGGGCTCCCAGAGCAGAGAATCTGCCTGGAGCACTGGGGATAGACTCAACCCTGTAAAACAAATACAGGGCTAAAAACAGGCCTGGGGCAGCAAGTAAGGGTGAAACGTGTAATTAAGTGTCAAAACAAGGGTGGATTTAGCCCACTCTTACCCTGAGCTGGGATCACACACGTTTTACTTTTCTAACCAACTGGAGATGCTCAGTCTTTTGCCCTAGTAGAGGTCTTCCAAGTCTGGTTCGAAATCCAGGGCAGGACATGGCTGGGAAATCTGGCCCCAGGCTGCCCAGCCCACATGAAAATAGATGTCTACCATAAGGAGCAGTTCTCAGTCCAGCACCTGCCTTTCAGCAATTGCTATTCCCATCCAAGACACTCAGGTATTTAAAAACAAGGGCTGATGCCTTCAGATGAATGTCCCAGAAGAAGAAGGTTCGAGACAGCAAATATTCTTTGAATAAAGTGCTCCGGGCCAGAAGGTGATTCAGAGACAGGGCTGACTTTCCCTTGAGCAATGAGCTTGCTGGCATCTACCAATCCAAACACCAACTGGGAAAAGCAATCGCACAAACACCTTCCACAACTGGAAACTACCAAGAGTATTAAATTCAGCGCACAGTGTAGCAAAATAAAAGCCACAACTGTCATCGCTCCATCCCAAGCATTTTACTTTTCCCCATCCCAGGAATAGATCTAGAGCTTGTATGGATTCCGAAGGATTTTGGATGAGCCTGCAAGTTTATAAGCTCTTGGGAAAGGAACCTTTGCTCATTCGTTGAGTGCAATGACCCTGCACTGCACTGTCTGAACAAGGGTTGTCACTGTGCCCTTTCACAACAGAAAAGACGAGGCAGAAGCCCGAAGCCCAGCTGTGGCCTTTTGGTCCCCAGTTCACTAAAGATATGCATAACAGGATGGAGAAAGTAAGCTTATGACCAAAATGTCAGGGATGATGTCAGCTGCTCTGCACCTTCCTGAAGTGGTTATTTCTCTTGCAGTGCCAGAGGTTTTATGGATTAGAGATGGAAATACCAGTCGTTCCATATAGGGCGGGTAAAGTTCTGCTCTAAGGACGAAAAAAACTTCACTTTTCTAAACCACAATACTTAAATGTATTTTATTTACAGGTCTGGCCCTTCTTAACCTTCTTCCCTCCCTGCCTGAACTCAATTCCAGGTCACTCCTCCATGATGAGACTAAGAAAGCCATGACAATAATACCTGGTTTTTCTATAGCACCTTCCATCCAGTTCCCTCAAACAGGTTTATAAGTGTTAATGAAATAGAAAACTATTTATTCCAGTCTTGCAGAAGGCAAAGCTCGGTACCTTTAGGTGTCAGTGCCAAATCAGTGTCAGCACACAAATCCGCTTCAGTGTGGTGAGCATGATATTAAGGAATATGAAGTACCTTTGACTTCATGCACCTCTTGAGAGCCAGGCAGCTTTCTCAGGTGTCAGCTGTGGGCATCTGTATTCCAGGGCTGACCAGTGACTCGCCTCACGGACCAAATTTCAGATGAAAAGCTGGTTGGCAGTTTCTAAAAACCCACCTGCCTTGGATTTTCAGAACCGGGGCACCAAAATAATTCAATACTCTTGAAAATTTCGCTCTTGGATTTCTTCCTTTATGAAGAAAGTGCTCACTGACCATCAATGCTTTGGGTAAGATACTCAGGAGTCACACAGAGAGTAGGCAGAAGAGGCCAGAGACAGGACTAACCCACCTCCTCTACTGTGGGAACTCGTAATAGCTCCTTGACTCCTAACTCTTCACTTTCAAGTATGGGCTTCATTCACTCACAGTAAAAATAAACAGACAAATGCTAGGAGTTTACTGATCTGCTTGAAAAAAACCCTTAAACATGTGGCCTTCTCTCTTTTTTTCCCCTAGCAGGCCCTGGTATGGCCTGTCCTGGTGACCGGTCACTTCAACCATCAGAAAACTACTGACTTCTGAGTCCTTCCTTAAGCTTCTCCTACCTGTCAGGAAACATTTCTGATATATCCGAACACCTCCAGCCTCCTCCGAATCCCCGCTTCTCTGCTCACTGCAGGATGGAATCCACCTTTTCAATCTTTTCCGACATCTATGTATTTTAAAAGAGGCATTTTTAAAAACTAAACTATGCATGACCATACTAAGACAAGCTAACCTAGATCCTGCCGGTAAAACACAGTCATCTTTCCCAGAGGCAACATAACCCACGTTCCCGATCAACCAGTTGGTCGCTGTCTCTCCCCTTCCAGTGGAGTGGAAGCAAGTGGGAAGGTAGGAGCATCCCTCCCCCAGCTGCTTGATCAGGAAAATTGGTCTCAACCCATGCAAAGAGACTCCTCTGCCTTCCCATGGAGGGGATCCCTGCAGGCCAGGGCTGAGGGGGACAGGTGAAGCAATGCCCAAGAACTGGTCGCCCCGAGACTGAGCTGTCCTTTCACGCCAAAAGGCAGCAATCTCTCTAGGTTGGCCAGAGATCGTTTAAGTGAAGCAGTACTGGAAAACCCCGAAACTGAAGCCATCTGAAGACTGGATTCCCTCCCACTCTGTGGGGTCTATCAAGATGCATGTACGTCCGAGAGGAGAAGGTGCGCACCGTGCAGCCTGGCTTGGGCACCCCTCCTCTCTGCCCATACTCCAGAGGATCTAGCAGGACACCGGGATGACTGTGGTTTATTGTCACGGCTATTACAATACCACAGTTGCAATTTAACTGTGTTTTTTAATCCTAAAGAGTTATATAAATATATGTATATTTATTCCTCTGTAACTGAGTGTAAATGACCTTTAAGAGGATGAAAACTCCTCTGTCTCCTATATAGAAATCAAATTGTATATTTTCTTATGTACATCTTCTGTATAAAGCTCTCGCTGCAAAGATGAATTCAACAAGTCTCCCCGTGTCTGTCTGAGGGCTGGGGGATCAGAAGTAACACGAGACCGGTGGTACAAATATAGACTTAATCCTCTTTATCCTATGGGCAGAGCAACTGTTTGGTAGGGGTTTTATTATCTCTCTTTCTACAAAGCAGGAACATGTGACACCTAATGAGTCCTGGGCACTTGCGGTAATGTCTGAAAATATTTTGTGAGGCAAAACTCAAGCCTACTACAAAAATAGGTAGCTGTCACCTGACAGAGTCTGGGCAACGGCACCAGGGCTATCCCTGGTGTTTCCAGCTCGGCATTAAGAGCATCACATCCAGGAAAAAACCCTGGCCGCCTCTGAGATGGCTCCAGGACAGATGCCCTGGACTCCCCTGATCCACAGCAGAGCACACAGTCGTCCCTGTAAAACCCTGGTGCTGGTGCAGTCCGGGTCTGCCAACAATAACACACCTAATCTGACTCCCAGCCCCGTGTGTTTATCCATCACAACAGTCTGCTTCCTCAGCATTTGCAAGCAGTGTGGCACTGAGGTTATTTCCTTTAAAGTAAATCAAAAAAGTCCTTTTTTAGCTCAGCCATTCACTCACAGGCACACACGTGCAGATGGCAGGACCTGCCTACAAAACATGTCACCTGGAGTGCCACCGACCCTCTCGCTGGTGGCCTGTCCCCCTCCACATGCAGGACATGCTGATGCTCTTGTACAGGCCAAGGGTGCAGGGACATGCAATGGAGGAGCAGCACGCGTGGTCCGACACGTGCTGCCCTTCTGGCAACGCAGTGCCTGGTGCTGCACGTGTGCACGGCGCCGTTCCCACGTTCAGACTCAAACGCGTAGCATGCAACAAGGTTTTATATCCGCATGCAGTCCAGGATGAGGAACGAAACCTGACAGGTCCGCAGCAAGATGAACACGTGTACCCACCCACACCGATACAAACCAGCAATGCCTCTTCCATAATCATTCATCCTTGCAGCATGTACAACAGAAGGGTTTATAAAAGCTTTGAAATGCACCAGCAGAAGCTCAGTTTACGACACTGAGTGCAAAGTCTTCTCTTCTTACAAAGCTTCCTCCACAGACACCCCACCGGCAACCAGGCAGAATCCCCCTTCTTCCTCCCAGCCCCTCTACACCGTCACTCCTCTGCCTGGCCTCGTGCCTGTGGTCCCATCATGCCTG
The DNA here is from genome assembly GCA_013400875.1 of Anhinga rufa. Lineage (NCBI taxonomy): Eukaryota > Metazoa > Chordata > Aves > Suliformes > Anhingidae > Anhinga > Anhinga rufa. The sequence goes on from VZTV01110034.1 coordinate 23,381, forward strand.
ATCCCAGCAGCTCCGGCACCACCGGGTACCACTGCGGTGCAGAGATGCCCAAACTCAGGGTCTCACCACGACAAACGCCACTTGTAGCTCTAGTCACAGCAACCACGACTCACCACAATCTCCGGCATGTGCATCTTGGTGATAATCATCTTCATGATCTCAGGGGGAACAGGAGAACCTGCAATGATTCCTGAAAGAAAGAGGACAAGATGACCATCTTGGAAACCATCTATTTATTCCCAGGAGCGGTCCCTCAGAAGGTTCTGCACTCCCAGATTTAAATGCTGGCAAGACCTTTGGGATACATGGGTTCCTGTCAAAATACTTCCTATTTTTATGGATACAGGTCCTAGTTATTCAAGAAGCAAAGGCTGCAGCAAGGCCAGTTTACCTGAATGAATTAAGGGTTGGCAGAGTTCACTCATTAGGAAAATAAACTCTATAGCACAAACCTAGTCGAAGCTGCAGTTCCCAAAAAGGAAAGATTCAGAACAGAAAGAGACACAGATTTTTAGCAGGACAAACACTCCTGTAGATCATCACCACCATAAAACCAAAAACCTTTCCCCCTGCCTTGCACAGAGCAGCCCTTTTGGGAGAGGGCAGATGACATGTTCACCTGTTCCACCCTAGGATCACAGAGCAAAAGAGCAGGGTAATATACAGGCTTTGCTAGGGGACAAGATGAGACAGGATCATTTTTCACATAGCAGAGATGATTAGGTAATCTGCTTAAATGTTTCTTTATGCTCCAGCACCATCTTGTCTCCATGCTGCTCCTGCCTCAAAAGGGCTCGTGGTCTCCCTGTTTTGGCTCAGCTATTTCTGAGGCTGTCTGCGACAAGCGAGAAAGCTCCAGCACGCGTTATCACACCCTCTCCAGTATTTAGGTGAATGACTTCAAAAACAGGCAGGAAACTTTAGGTCAGAGAAATCACAACCTAGTTCTGCTTTAGGGACTGCACCAGCACACAAAGCATCTGCTGCCACACGGTGGTGGCTGGTGAGATGAGAGTCGAGCAAAACCAGGCTTCCTAGCTCTCCGATCTAGCAGATAACATGTTAGAAAAGTCCTTCCCCAACCTGCTTTAAGATTAAATCTTAAAAATGCATAATTCTTGAAGGAAACCCCAAGGAAAGGAAACAAGGCATCAAATTAACGGTGAAACACGAGGCTCATGCAACTAAACTCTTCCCTCCAGAAGAGCAATTTGCTCGCAAAGCTTAACACAGCCTCCCAGCAGGGAACCAGTAATACCCAGTTTCTTGGGATTTTTTTTAATTTGAGCTGTCAGACTTACCTCCCCGGAGAGCTGACAGGTCGTAGGAGTCAAAGTCCGGCTGGGAGAGCATGTCTATAAACATGGTTGGCGTGCCATGTAGAAAGGAGCATCTTCAGGAAGGGGAGAGAAAAGGCAAAGCTGCAGAGCTGGAATGAGGGGCAGCCCCAGGTCAGCACCTCACCCCACCCCACCCCATCCCCATCCCCATCCCATCGCGCGTGGGGCCACGGAGCAGCAGCATGGGGGCAGGCGCAGCAGACATGCTCTTCATTGTGCACATACACATATGTACGTATAAAAATCTATATAACTACATATATATGTGTGTATATTATGCAGACACAATGAAAGCTCTTTACAAGGTACACATGAAGGACAAGCTGGAAATGCAAGTAGCTCAGCAGCAGAGCTGGACTTGGAGAAGGAGGGCAGGTGGTGGCATAAAAACACACCAGCCGTAGCAAACCAAGACACCGCTACGCTTTCCAGCCAAAACCCTACAGTGACCTGAAGGATCCCTTATTTTTGGGAAAAGAGAAGTACAACAAACTCCCAAGCGCAGCTGAAAAGGCAGGACTTAGGCTCCTGAAGTGCCTGTGCAAGTGTGCAAACCTGCCTCTCCCATCGTGGGAAGGAAGAGCACGAGCAATGGCCTGGCAGGTGAGACAAGGGAAGAAAGCATCGCCACAAAGCAATGAACTCCTCTGTAGCAAGACACAAACAAACTCTCACTTCTCTTGAGACACTGCCTCCAGAGTAGCCTTCCCCTCGAAGCTCGGCGATGAGAAGACGCAGGCGGACCCGTGCACAGCCATCACCATGCAGCCTCCTACCGACCCCAGGCAATGATAAAGCGGTGTGGGGAGGCCAACGCGATAGTCCTGGGATCAAGGCAAAGACAACAGTGAGGAGAGGAGATCTTCCATTCCCTGACTAGCCCATCTCACTGCTGAAGAGCAAAGAGCTGAACAGAGAAGTTTTCCCTGATTCACTGAAAACTTGCTGGAAATCTGACATTCATCTGTATCCCCGTTACGTGGAAATACATCGCTGATGCTTCCTGCCTTTAATAAAAATCAGTTTGGGAGGTTTTTAATGTCAAAATTTCATTCTGTAATTTTGCAATGCCTTTTCGTTGCTGGACTTTTTGGTCTGGTATTGCTTAGACATTATTTTATGATATGCCAGAAGAGAAGGGTGGCAGTGCTACAACAGGCATGAAATATGCAGGACTTGGCACATGCTATTAATTTTATTTTGTTTCTAAAAAAATCAAAGGCTCTGAAGACTGATTGAAACAACCCATCTTTTTTCTGGATCAAAGCTGTTGCGTTAGAAATAACTACTTCAGAACTTCAAAAGAAAATGTTTGCCTTTAACAATTTTAAAAGAAACTACAAATAGAAAGGTCATATCCTGATAAGCATTACGAGACTGTATACAGGACATGAAATGAAGTCATGGAAAACAAATTAAAACCTCATTCAACAGAATTCAAAGCTAACATCCAGAGTCTCATAATTATTTGAAGTGAGTATTGGCCAAAAATGAAAAGTGATTAATTTCACAATTTTTTCCCACACAAAAAGGTATTTTTTATTTTCCCCTAAAAAACTGCACATGAAGCTAAAACGAAACATCAATGAAACTCCATTGAAATGAAAAATGTTATGCACGAGTATCCCTCAACGTCATTTGCAGCAAAACATCCTGCCCTTCTGCTGAGCAAGCACCAACGCTCTCCACACACACGGTCTCCCTGTGGCACCCCAAACTGTGTTCCCGCCGAGACCCACCTGCTCTGTGATCCCCAGCCTCAGGCCGATCAGGTTGGCATTATTCACAATGTTCTTGTGAGAGAGGGTGGCTCCTTTGGGGCTTCCCGTTGTCCCCTGAAAGACACAGGGCATTACGCAACGACGCCACCTTCTCCAAGGATCAGCTAGGTGTGCTCTCAAGGGAGATTCCCCAGGAAGATTCTGTGGTCATCTTGCACTTCATTCTCCAGTCAGACCTGGGAGACTATTTTATTCTTTAACAGCACCTTAATCCCAAACCAAACAAAAAAATGGCCCAACTTCAGTTGGACAGAATTCACGTGACACTCTCATCTCCATCAGCCCTTGAGAAAGGCCTGAGCAGCAAGAATGGAAGAAGCAAGGGGAAATGTTAGAACATTTCCTCCATCCTACAGCAGAAGATGGAACCAGGGCTTGGTCTCAGAGGGCAGAAGGCAAAGGAAATGGGATGCTCAGCTCATCCTTCCTGTGTCCCCAGGAAGGAACCCAATCGCAAGGCATGGAGCCGGCAGAAGCACCTACTGAAGTGAACTGGATGTTGATGGGCTCATTGCAGGAGAGGGTCTGCTGCATGGCTCTTAACTGCTTCACATGGCTGCTGTCCCCAGCCTGCATCACTTCATCCATGTGGAAGGTGCCAGGCAGCTTGGAGTCCACTGTGATGACAATGGATAAGTCAGGTAGCCTGGTAGAAAGAAAAATACCATCAGCAATAACTGAGCAAGGAGAAAGCTGTCGCGACAGGCGTTCACTGGTGAGGGCAAACCTCCAGGACAGCCTAACCCATTCTCTTCACGTGAGACCCTGTGCAGGTCCTTCTGCTTGAGCTGTGTGGTGCAGCTGAGAGGACACAAGGCAGGACACAGCTGTGAGGTCAGTGCAAAGACGCCAGATGTTCCTAACTCACCTTTTGCTCTTTATTCCCCCTGGACTGGATTTTTCTAGCTCAGGACATGACTGCTTTAGAATATCATAGTATCTCTGTGTTTTAAATTGAGTAGGAAACACCAGTGCCTTACAGCCAACCTGTATAGGGAGACAGAAACTCATGAGAAGTCACATCGGGTTGATGTTCAGGACACGATAAAGAGCAGTCGCCACCGACCAGGAACGTGCACAGCCCTGTGACCCCACACAGCAAGCGCTAGCCATTAACACCACACCAGGATTTCCTCTACGGCTTGTTTCTGTAAGTACAGGATACAATGAGCTCTCTCCAGATTAAACCCTGGGATTTTTAACACCTTCCTAGTAAAAGCCACGGTGTGCAGCAGTTTTACTGAAGAGCATGACATAGGTCTTTGCACAGGGAGGGTGCAGCAGCCACGCTCCCAGGGCTGGGGACATGCCTCCAGCAGGCAGATTCACTGCAGGCAAATGCAAACTGAGCCCTTAGAGCTGTGCACTCATAGAACCCCGCAAGCGCAGGGCAGGTCGCTGTCACTGCACGCCTGGCACCCCAAGCCCTGATCCAGGCACGCAGCCGGTGCTTTGCTCCTCCCCGGCATTCAGTTCAGAACAGGCTGGTTGCTTTTTGCTGGGCAAGAGAGCAGGGCTGCAGCCTGAGGTTCCCTCTTCTCCCAGGATCAACACTCCTCATCGCCAGCACAAGGCAAACAACTGATTTTTCAGGTTAGGAGTCCCAACGCTAACAAAAATCCCAGTCCCAAAATACAAAAACAAACCCAAAACCAACCAATTGAGTGTATCTGAAATGAGGATGTTTGAGGAACTTTGGAAAAACAAGGAAACCTAAAGGTCAAGCCAAGGTTTTGTTGTGGGTTTTTTTTAAGGTGTTCTGTTTCCTAAGATTTTTCCACCTCTTTTTAAAGCGTAAGCTATTTTGAAAATTAAAACATTCTTTCTTCAACCTTTACATTTACATAATCCTGAAACAAAGCGCTGTAATTACTCCAAGAATTTCTATTTCTTTTTCAGCAGAGGAGATTTGCTGAATTTGACCCAGATTTGGAGACTACTTTCATCTTCCAAAAAATGCATTCTTGTCAAATAAACTATTTACATAAATTATTTACTCGGCTGTTTTCATTATTTTCCCAAGGTCCATGAAATAAGGAGACCGAGGCCATGCCAATAAATTATTTGTAAGTACCCTCTAGGGTTTGTCAGAAGGGAAGACAAACATTTGCTCTATTTTCTGGAACAGTCTGCCCAGAACCCAGGGGACTAAGTCTGTTCTGGCATGTTTTGGGCCTTTCTAACTTTTTTACTATTAGTTCCTTCAAACAAGTATCCTGGTTGAAGTAGCCTTGCAAAATGGACGCTATGGGAGGAGAGGAGCTTGCAGGGCAGACGCTATATGAGATCAGGATCTCTAGCTGGGCATCTCCCACTTGATCTCAACCTGAATGGCAGCAGACCCTTCTTCAAAGGGTTGTATAAGTGCTGACATGAGTTTGCTTTTACGAAGCCCTAGAAATACAGCAGGAATCAGAGGAATGGTTATTCAGCATGTATTTCTGTCTATAGCAAAGGGAAGGAACCTGATGGAGCAAGGAAGGGCTGCACAGGCTGACAGGATCCAACAGACAAAGCTCTAAAGTCTTCAGGGGTTTTGCTGTGCAAATAAACACACAAATGATTGGGGGGGGTGAGGGACACCAGGGATCCCAGTGCCAAAGGTACAGGGGAAAGCTACAAACAGTAGAAAACCTGGGAGGGTGAGACAAGAGTAATCCCCAACGGAGCTGAAGTACATTTCTGCCCTTACCCCATCAATACTCCAGCTTTACACGCGTGGAAACAGGAGTGACACCAATGAGACTACCATGAGGGGGTTAAACGAAGGATGAAATGGGAACTCAAATTGCAGCCCAGCAACCAAATTACAGAGTTATCGATGCACGAGAAAAGTCTCTCTTTGTTGCTAGAAATTATCCACTTCTTTCTAGGTAAAGCCAGAACTTGGATGGTGCTGGGAAGACCCAGATGTGGTTCCAGCTCTTCTAACATCAGCCTTTGATTTAAAGCTGAAGAAACCACAGATGAACAAATTAGCTACTTAATCCGACGATTAATTTCTAGTCATCAAATGTTTAGTAGTCTGGATTCCTCATTACTGGAGCTAAGGAGCCAGAACAGTTTAAACTGGTGCTCTGCACATCGCAAACTCAAACCCAGGCAGGTGTACAAGGGTAGCTGAGGCAGCCACAATAAGACAGCAGAAAGGTGTCAAGCAGTGGCAATACTTAGGACTTAAATCAGGTTAAACTCAAGGCCAGCAACGCCTAGGACACATCTGGGAAGAAGAAAATGAGCTACCAAGTAGGCTGGGTCCTTTCTGAGCCTCCCTCCCTTCTACTTTCAAGGTTAAAATGCCAGATTTTTGCCCCGAGTGGTAGGCAGGCAGGATGGTACCGAGACAGGCAGGGCAGCTACGAAGTGCTCTCCTTCCCGGGCAGGCTGGAGAACGAGTGTGGGAAAGCTAGAACTGATTTAAGACAGATGTTGCCTCTAGAGATTGCAGCCATGCTCTGCTACTACACAGTTCTGCTGTCCTGGCTGCCAGATTCTCGGGTAGAACAGTCACTGGGTCAGATATTTAGTCTTGCCTGTTTTCCTCATTCCCTAGTAAACGACTGCTGGCAGGTATGGTTATTATCAGTGCAATATTGGCAGTACATGGTTGTTAGCAGAGAGAGAGGGGTGAGAAGGATGTGGAAGTCTCCATCAAACGGACAGGGGCGCAGCCAAAGGGAACAGCAACAAACCTGACCATTTAACTGGAGCTCCATCCCCTTGGTCACTGCGTGGTGGTGTTCCCTCTACACGGCCACCGCCAGCCCTGCTCTCCGGCCAGCTCTCCCTGATATGCCCAAGTACTTAACCAGAAGCTCAGCGGTACTGTGTCCCCACTCTCCCTTTTAACAGACGACTGCTTGTATGCGTTCTCATAGCGAATCAGTTAGCGTTACCAGCAAGTGCCATACAAACCTTCCTGACGATAAACTCCAGCTCAAGGGCCTGGTAGGCTGGATTCACAGATACCTTAAAAGGGAGAAACAAGAAGGTCGATCAGAGTTACCCTTGCCTTGAAAACCCTCTCCCCTAACATATATTCCAACAGAAAAGTTCTCCCAGGGACACAACCAAAGCCTCTCCTCTCCAACATGCAGAAGTAAGAGCTCCCCACTACAGCCATTTCCCATTCACCACAAAAATTAGCTGAATTCGATGTTTGTACAAAAGAAAACAATCAGAAAAGAGAAGAAATTTATGTGAGGTCAGTCACAACAGAGTTTCAGGAACTGAAACCAGACCTCGTGACTCCCAGGCAGACATTCAATCCACTGAACGGAAGATGCAAAACTCAAAAGCAAGTCAGGTTTCTTAACAAACAACTATGCAAATACCAGCTTTCTCCTGTCCAGCTCTCCACAGAAGCAGGATTGGCCACTGGAGCTGAGTTCACACCAGGTTCATACTGAGCCATGCTCATCCAGCCTGTTACTGTGTCTTAGCAGACACTGGGATGAACCATGATGAAGAAAACGGACCACAAGGTACAGTGCAGTCCTTACTGCGGTGCACCGCCTAAATAAGATGCATTTTGGTGAATGTGCCAGGTCACACTCTCAAATGAAAATCGGCGGCTTTGGGGGATATGCAACTTGGGACTACATTCTTAAGTGAGCAGTTGCACCATGAAGCAATACAGGTCCTATTTAGGAGGGATCTAAATAACCGGTAACTTTAGGACAGCAGCATGTTACTTAAAAATGGTCCTGTAGGCAAAAGCCTGTCTCCATCTATCATCGGCTGCTGCGAGCTAGTTCACAGCAGTCCACTTCCTGCTGCTTCTTCCTCTGCAATCTGCTTTCCCACATAGCAGAGGACAAAGACACAGTGTTGCAGAGATCTGGTTTAACTACTGGGTTCAGTTATAGCATGGTAAGAGCATAGAAAAAAGAGACAACAAACTTTACTCTCCAGTGTCTCCTATTGCTTCTTTGTCTCCATTTCCTTTCCCAACAGACTGCTAAAAACCCAGACACAGCAAACTCCTTACCAGGATGATTCCTGCCTGGGCAGTTGCAAACTGCATGAGAACCCACTCGTATTTATTGGGACCCCACATTCCCAGCCGGTCTCCCTTCTTCAGGCCGAGAGCCAGAAGCCCAGCTGCTGCCTGGTCCACCTGTAAAATACAAGACAAGAGCCTGAGGATCACACACAGGATGCAGTGGGGGATATCGCTCTCCAGGCACTGCTTTCTGGACAAAAAGCATCGTCTTCACAACAGAGATCTGCTGCAGTCTGTCAGCCGACCGCTGCAGCAGCAGCAGCATCTTCCGAGTCACAGAGCACGGACCAGCCTCAGCTTAGCAGGTTGACTGAAAGCATGAAAAAACAAGCGTGGAACAATACAACAAAGCAGGAATGAAACCAAAATAGGCAATTATGTACAAATAGTTGCAAATTAATTGTTGCTCAAAGACTATTTAGCGTCTAGCTCCTCATCAACTCAACTTAGGACTAAGCCTTGCCCATATGCTGGGCCCATCTACACCGCTGGATCTGCCTCCATTCTGGCATATCACTTCTAAAAGGACTCAGGTGAGGAAAACTGGATGAAGTGATTTTTGACCAGTCTGGGGTTCCCATCCTCATTAACTTGCATTCAGCCACTATATTAACAAGACTGCTGTATTTTGCAAGATGGTAAGCATGTTTCAGGTGTGCAGATGTATGTTTAAATATTCTGAGGTATTCAGGAAAGTTTGTACAGCTTTGTTACGTTCTCCAATGAATTTACAAAATCTACCTTGTAGGAGACATGAATTTGAGGAATAGCTATTCGCTGGTTTAGTTCTGAATTACAGCCTACTTTTTAAAATTAGGGTGAACTCAGCTAATCTTGTTTATCTGAATGGATGTAACCAAAACGCTAGTAAATCTTAAAAAAAAAAAAAGCCCAAACAGTTCTTCCTATCCAAGATCATATCATACGTTTAACAGAAACTTTCCAGGTAGTTAGCCTTGAAACAATGCCCCTCCATTCAGAATACATATAAACATGTATGTATGTAATACGCACACATACATACCCATGCATAGATATACCCACACATGTTTTTGCATAGGATATTAAGATCAAGCCCTTGACTTTGCTCAGTTACCTCTGTGCTTGGACTAGAAACCTCTGCACACTCAGGACCTCTGACAGTCGGAGCAGCGTGACTAATACAAGAGCTGGAGCCTACTCCAGTTGAGAGAACCACCATGACTCAGCCCGTAACCCATCAAATAGGGGTGATGATTTTTAAGTATGAAAGTTCATTCTAGGATATTCAGCAAGCATTTTACATACGCTGCCTTCTCTGTGTGATCTTGAGACTCTAAGGAGGCCGAAGGCAGCACACACCCATCGATGTGTGCTGGGGAGGTGCTATCACCCTCTGCTCAGGGCCAAATGAAGATCCACACATAACAAACCTCACTCCCATGCTGAGCAATGAATAGTTTTCCATTTCTCCATCGCACCTGCTGCTGCCTTTATCCACCCGCCTGGACTCTCCGAGGGGCAAACCAAGCACTCACCTCCTGTTTGAACTGAGCAAACGTCTTCCGAACCCCATCTCGGCAGAAGACCAAGGCGTCACGGTCAGGAAACCGCTCGACAGTCTCATCCAGGCACTGGCCCATGGTTTTGGTGAGAAGGGGAATGTCAAAGGTCCCCTGGACATAGCTGTTGGTCACCCTGTGCGAGGCAGAGGGCATCCCTGTGTGCAGGGCACTGTGAAGAAAAGGAGAAGGGTCTATTTTTTAATTTAACCCATCAATACAATTCTCAGAAGGATTATCAACCTGCCGACAGTACCGGGAGTACTCAATGTACATCCCCACACCAGTGGGAACCACAGGCAACCACTTCACCGGGTCAAGATCAGGAAGACCTCTGAAAGCACTTGGAAAACACATGCAGCAGCCGGGGGGGAGCACTGGGCCGGCGGACAGCCTCGGTAACGCCAGTGCACCCACCTGGACCTGCCCACACCAGCAGGCAGCACAGGCAGAGCCTCCACCCCTCCACTGGAAACCAGGACCCTGCTCCTGGGAAGGAGCCTGTGCCAGCTCTGCAGACTGGGCACGGCCTGGTCCTACAGCCATTCACCTACAGCCATGAATCCTTGGACATTTCAGGATATCTGGACAGATGACGGACCTTGACAAGAGAGGGCAACTGAGTTTGGTCTTTCTGCAGCATTAAATAGCACAAATAACTTGGAAGGAACACAAGCAAAGCAGTTTGTAGGGAAATTTCCCCAACTGACTTCCCTCTGCTGGAAAGAGCAGATGACAGAGAAGGAGAAAGTTAAAATTAAAGTCAGACATCTGTTATTTTATCAGTCTCCAAAACAGTCTGCAAAGAATCTAATCCTGCAGAATAAAAACTGTTTAGAAAAGTTCAAAGAAGCTGAGCTGTAACCGAGAGGCATTTGCAAAGTAATGGTCTGTGTATACAACAGCAAGCGGGCTGTACATGCTTTACTATCTCTGCCAGCTAGACCACAAAGAAGTTCATGGTACAGAAGACAGCATCAGTAAAACGAGGAGCTACCAGCAAGATGAGGGGGGAGGAGTGCAGAGGCAATACAGCAGGCTCACAGGGTGAAGGAAGCTACAGCCACTGCAGACACGGGACAGGAGGGGAGGAGGAGAGCAGGGAGATGTTTCAGCAGAGCAGCACCTGGACAGCAATGGCATGACAGGGTCCTGAGAGGAGCACAGAGACCTGGAGAGGGAACATAGTTAGGAGAGGCAGCAATGAGAAGATGCGGGCAGGGCAGTAGGGAAAAGTATTTTAAAATCATTAAGGCTTTCACAGAGGTCTGATCATCAGTGGAAAAGCAGCGACCTCCCTTCAAACCACAGCTCCATCCGAGTGCTGCAGTTCTTGCCTCGGTTTCTCTCTCCACCTCTTCCTGCTCTGAGCCTCTCTCTGCCCCAGCAGCCACCTCCTGCCACACTGCCCTCCTCCCCGGGCAGCTCCCACTTTCTCTTTCCCTCCTCACTTATTCCCTGCCTCTCTCCATGCTCTCAGCTCCTCCACTCCTGCCTTAGGAGATGACCAGGAAGGACAGGGTGAAGGAACACTTGTGGGGTGCATAGCTCAGAGGCAATGCCCTGTGTTTCCAGATTCACTGTATAATGGGGGGGAATCCCTGCCCTAGACGGGAAAAACAGATCAGCCTGAACTCAGATTTCCCCCATTCGTTATGGGATCAATATTCTGCAAGGACTCGGTGCTATTTACCTTAAAAGATTTGTTTTCCTGCCCTCAAGAAAGCAAACGTAGCATGAACTTACTTCCTCCACAGGGTGGAGTTCAACCTCGAGATAAGCACAAAACAAGATTTTACCTTCCAGGGGGACTTTTGCTCTGAGAGCTGAGCAAATGGCCCAACCCTTGTTCCCCACTGCTTTTCTGCAGATGGAGGGTTGTGCAACTCCCACTGACTCTGCTCCTGATGTCCCTCCTAGCTCTGCTCTTTGTCAACTCATACCAAGGCTGTAAGGGTTGCCAGAAGAGGAGGCGGAAGGAGAAGTGCTAAACTAACTATCTTTCATTGTTTGAAAGCTCCTGGGCAAGGCACATAAAGGAGGAGATGAAAGAAAGCTCTGCAGAAGAAAAGCCTTTATAAATATTAAGTTATATAAAATAAAGGTTGAAGAAGCTCTCCCTAACCCAAGGGAAGTATGACCGCTCCTGCCAAAGCAGTAAAAGCCACTGCAGCCACTGCCACGGCCGCTCACTGTTTGAAATAGCGACCGGAGAAGCCACTGTCCCATTGCCATAGGGTGGTCTCAGACAAGCAGCTCCAGCCCGTCACGTGGGCAGACAAGGAAACTGCAGACTGTTTGCAAAAATATTTAATAGAGACAATGACATTCGCATCTCCCTACAGCCAAGTCGCCTCCAGTTTCAGCAGAGCCTGTCCCTAAACACGCCATGTTTCCCTGCCAGCTGAGACAAAAGTAAGTCCCTGCTCACTCCCGCAGCCTGAGAAGGGCAGGGGAGGCCAGAGAGCAGCTGCTGACCCAGTTGCGCAAAAGCACTTTCACTGAGCACCATCTCAGGGGTTACAGGGAGCCAAGCAGGCTCGGCACAGGGCTGGAGCGGGAGCAAATAAACAGAAGCATTTCATGGACTGCACAGTTCCTCTGGGGATACCACCCAAGGAACTAACTGGCAAAAAATTTGGTTCGACATATTCTTCTACCGTGTGACTGAAAAACAAAAAACAAAACCCCGCTGCAAAAGGAGACTGGAGAGGGGAGGAAAAACTATTAGAAATTTCGGATTGTGAGAAAATTCAATAAATCCAAAATGTCCAGCTGAAACAGTCTCCCGCCTTCTGCAGTCAACCTTCAAGAGGTACATGCACAACCCTGCATTGCTCATGAAAAGGGTGATATTTTACACTGTCATGTCTTGGCAAAGCATAAGCAGACCAGGCTTTTCAGTCTCACTCTCTCAATTTTTGCCAAAGGGTTTCACTGACCTCGCAGGAACCAGACTTTCACACTAAATGCAAGAGGGTGCAAAGCCTGGTTCCACACATGGTTCCACCTCCAGTCTTCATGGCTACGGCTACGGCTTCCTCCCTACCCCCAAACATGGGGATGAAAGAGCATCAAGGAGCAGTAAAAGATGTCTTTATAAAGCCCTGCACTCCAAAACACTGGGAAAATACCACTGGTTCCCCTCACGGTGTGAAAAAACACACAGCTCACTCTCAAAGCTCCCAAGCATTCACACCTTCAAATGAAGGCATCAGCAGCTTTGAAATTAGGGCCTAAGATACCTCACGCCCATAACCCATAGTCGCTAACTCCTCTCAAAGCACTTGCCCACATGGTTTCTTCAAAGACATTAAGGAAAGCAAAATTCACAGCTGTCATCTGGGTTGAGCTCCCTGAGTTCTGGTCTGACGTTCGCATGTGCTTCGGCATTTCTGTATCACTGATCTCCTGGCCAGAGCAGAAGCGAAGGGTGTGGAATAAAACGCAGCAGGTTGTTTTGGAAGTACTGGGGGTCAAGATCTAAAGGAAGAAGGCAGGTACATGACACACTGGTTATCAATAGCATCACACTGGAAATAACGTAGGGTCCGTCTTCCTCCTGCCTATAGCCAACAGCACGCGTATAGATCTGACCTGAAAGAATGTATCAAGAGACCTCTACAAAGAAAGGATCCACAGGATTTAGAAATAATCTTTTTGTTCATCTTTGTTGCAGAAAACAAGTAATTCGCCCTCCACCGCTTCCTGTGAAGCATCTGGTACTCCTGGGGATAAAACAAGACCAAGTCTCATGGTCTGATATTACAGCAGATCTCATTTCCCCGTGTCAGCCAGAGAGCAGATAAAACTCTGCTTGCTCTTGGGTCTCAGCATAGACGGTTAAACGCTGCTCTTGGAGAGCACATGCCTTCTGTTGGCAACACATTCCAGCAGCAAGACAGCCTGCAGTGCTTGCAAACGAGCCAGCCTCAGCACTCAGCTGCTCCTGCAAATCTCCGGAACTCTGGAGTTCAGCAGTGCAACTGAATGGAGAAACACCAGAGACACAGAAAAAAAATCACACACCCCCACCTCGTGCAAAAGGCAGGCAAGCGGCCAAATGCTGGCAGACCCAGAAAGCATTCCTGCCTGATGGCGGCAAGCAGAAACAACCAGACTGAAGCAAGCACTCCCAACCAATCCTAGGAGCTCTTTGTATTTATCTCTGAATAGCCTCAACTAACATTCTATAGCTGTTGATATAAGATAACCAACTTCATTTTTCACCTTTAACTCTTCACCAGCCTCTATAGAAACTATCAGAAGGGACAAGAGACAAACACAGGGAAGAGGCATAAGCGTAACCTCCCGTCCCCTATGACGAGCACACAAGCAAGCTCGTGCTTTGCAGCTGTGAAGGACATGGACCCGACCTGCGGTGCCATCTGCTCTGCATGTGGATGAAAGGCCCTGCCCTCCCAGGGCCTGGGACCCATCCCGACTGCAGAGTTCGTACTTGGAGAGGCTCACGGACTCCCCAGCCAGTTCCTTTGTTCATGGGCGTCTACCAGGAACCTCTCCCCCCAAAGCAAGAGCTTTTGGGTCTTTTATGTAACACAACTGCAATAAAAGGGTGGTGAAAGTTAACCCTGCTGTGCTCTGTCCTTACCTCTTCTTTACTCATTAAAACCCTGTTGACTAAACAGTTAACCAGGTTCTAATTACCTTTGTTTGCTTGAATCATAGATTCATTTAGGTTGGAAAGGGACTATAAGATCATTAAGTCCAACCATTAACGCAGCATTGCCAAGTCCACCATTAACCATGTCCCTAAGCACTACATCTAGATCTCTTTTAAACGCCTCCAGGGATGGTGTCTCAACCACTTCCCTGGCCAGCCTGTTCCAACATTTGACAACCCTTTTGGTGAAGACATTTTTCCTCATACCCAATCTAAACCTCCCCTGGTGCAACTTGAGGCCATTTCCTCTCGCCCCATCACTTGTTACTGGGAGAAGAGATCAACCCCCCCCTTACCACAGCCTCCTC